>SRMA01026012.1:590144-763703 GCA_007224835.1 Danionella cerebrum | reverse complement strand
TCCAAATAATCAGATTGTGTTCCTTTTTGTACTTTTATTAATTTAGCATTATCATCTTATTAGTTACCTGTTTTATTACTGACTTCACAAACAATTCCACAATATTCAATACTTTAGTTGCTAACCGAGTGTGGTTATCTCCATTGAAAACCACAGAGGCAGACAGATGAGGTCTGTAGACAATCCAGCAGGCCAAGATTCAAGTGGTTTAAATGCTGACCGACTGATTAGAAGCAAGACGTGGATTGAAGGACGTAGTTTCCTGCAGGAATCAAAACTGGTGACTGACCAGTTCCACCTGAGAATGTGACCTTGTTGGCAGTGAGGTTAAAATAGTCCATACTGTTACAATAATGTACACATAAAAATGGTCAAGACTGTTTGGAACAAAGGGTTGTAGAACTGCTGAACCAACTCAAGGAAGTCCTGTTGGATTTGAGTTGTGAAAGGAAAGAGATACAGTCAACGCCCAAAAATGACCCCTGAAAAGCACGGCATCTTATTTCAGAAATCGATGGAAGAAAGGGACATTTACCATGGAGGATATGTCAAATGCAGAGCTAGCTATCATCCGCTACAGACAGAACCAGGGCCTCCTGAAAACCCACCATTCACTAATACTGGCGTTGATTACTTTGGAACGTTTCAAGTCAGAAGAGGACGCAGTTTGGTCAAGAGGTATGACCAAATGTATATATAATGTTTTTTACAATAAACTAAACATTTAGTTGTCGCACCCGCCTTGGATTCAGATGTATGCATCAGTGCCACATAACGGTTCATTTGCAGAAGAGGTCAGGTCTCAGGCGTTCTGACAACGGAACAAGAGATGATAAAGAAAGGAATTAAGAGGGTATTTAATACTCCTGGTGCGGTGGAGCATGGGAGCGTCAGATTTGGACAGTGAGGAAGATTCTGAATTCTGCCTACATTACTGTGTGAAGTGTAAGCCATTATCAATGACCAGTCCTACTTCCAAACTGTCCGATGATCATGATGACCTTAAAGCTTTGACCCCTATCCATCTTCTATTGATAAAAAATCAAGTAAGCATATCTCCTGAATAATTTGAAAAGAGTGACGTCTTGGCAAGGTGCAGATGGCGTCAAGTTCAGTTGAAGGCAAATCTGTTCTGGCAAAGATGGACATTGGAATATTTAGCTCTCTTCCATGAAGTTTAGCAATGGTCGAGACTAAAGAGGAACTTGGAACTTTGTGACAGCTTCCTCATCATGGATGCAAATGCCCCAAGGAACTCCTGGATGATAGGTCTAGTAATCGAAACGCGCCGAACTGTTCGCAGCGTTTGTGTCCAGACTAAAAGCAGCAAACTCTATCGCTAACAGAAGATCTGTCTGTTGCTCGAAGCCCAGGACTGTTCATTTATAAGTTTACTGAAAAACACTCTCCTGCCTGGACCCTGCGGTGAGCGAGGCAGCTGCGCCGCAGTGCACCAATGGTTAACAAAAAAAGTGCCCTAGCTGTTGAACTCCCGGTGTCACAGAGACAAACCCCGTAACTCCCTCCTCTGACCAATAGAGGGAACCATCGCCCCACTAACTTCTGCCCTCTACACTACATTTCCCACGATCCCTAGGTCCATCCTGATTATTCACCCAGCTGAAGATCATTTCCCCCTTTACTTAACAGACCGAAACTGATCACACTTTGCGAAGTCTTGTTTGCCTCACTGCTGCAATTCTGAGCGATTCCTATCTGTGCATGCTTACCCGTTGTGACCCTGCTTGTTTATCGTTTATGATTCTTGCTACCTGCCTGCTGTACTGATATTTCTGCCATTGGATTCTGATTGTTTGCTGCCTACCCTGACCATTAGCCTGTTGTCTGACTGCGCCTCTGTCTGTCCTGTATTGCTGCATTCACCGTTGCCTGACCTTTGCTTGTCTGACCTCATGGATCCCAACTCGAGTGACAATTCGTTACACCCGGCCTCTGCTTCTTCTTCTGGGACCAGAACTAATTAACGGTGTGGTGAACTAATGAATGTATTTAATTGCTCAATTATCATTTGATTGTGTTGAAAGAAAATCACTTTTGTGCTTCCAAGTGAATGTAAACACTTGGTTTGATAAACAGTCCACCTGTAAAAAAATGGATGAATGGATCAAACATTTATTTTCCCTGTGTTTTTAGTTTTATTAATGACGTACAACCATTTAATCCTGATCACTACTTTTAATTGTTTGACAAAATCAACTTCTTTTAATATGATGCTAATATCTTCGAGGTGTAAAAGGCTATTCGCATACAGCATGATGTTTTTTTTTCAGGGGGGGGGGGTTCCTCCTTTTGATCTGCGTTTCAAAAGAATAAACCTGTGCACTCACAGTCAGAATTTTCTACATTGCAGCTCTTTCTTCTTTGAAGAAATTCTTCAAAGCTTCCACACATCCAGCTAAACAATAATGAGATGAAAAAATGTGACGGAGAGAATGGGTTTGTGACACAACAGAAGCAGCTGCTGTGTTTTTTTCTCCATTGAACGGTTGGATGTGAGTCGAATATGAGCCCAGAGCTTGCCAGTTTCACTGAAGATGTGGCTCAGCGCATGAGAGATAAGACACCTTGCTGGGATGAAAACGCCTCTGAAGTCTTACTGGCCATTCAGCTTGATGCTAGTGTCACACTTACATATAAATCACCATTTCATTTTCAAAGTCCATCTAATCCTCGGCTTTCATGTCTCTGCCAAAGTTCCGAAGATGATAGGCCTGGATGAGTTCATGGTACATTGAACACCATGAGCACACGGAACCCCAAACTGGATTCATTTTCATTCTTGCAATTTCTTTTCCGTTTGGAGCCTCGTTGTAGATTCATCCAGATCTTTCATTCTTGTCGTGGAAATACAGCTGATGTGTCTTAATAGAGCATGGTTTTCTTGACTTTAAAGGTGTTTCCAAGAAGGATATTGGACCCATATTGATATTTATGTTGCAGTAGTTTTAAAGAAACCTCTGCCCTGTCCGAATTCAGAAATGAAACCCCTAAACCTTGCTTCTGGGTGACTGGCATTTATCCTCAACTCAAGGTTATGCAGTTTTTCTTCTTTCTTTGTTGCTATCTGGCTGTGGAGAACCGATACACTCAATGTATGAATATGGAAATTACTCATGGAAATGGAAGACCCTCACTAATTTCCTGCATTGGGTCACTTTGCTCACTTTAATGGCGTTGTTTTGTTTGGCTTTGCTGCAAATAATCATGCAGCCAGAATGATGAAAGAGGGCAGGGATCTTGTGCCAGCTTGGAACCCTGTGAGTGATTAAAAATGCTAATGTGCCCCACCGTGCTTTGATGTGAGGGTAAACAATGCCATGAGGATCAGACGTACAGAGTGGTATGGCAGTGGCAATCAGTCATGCTCCAGCCTTGGCCAGACACATGCAACGGAGGCTCGGTCACCAGTCACTTTTTCAGAAGTCCTGAAATTACACGTTTGCATGTCAAATTCAGTTTGCTTAAATTACTGGTAATCAATTTATCAAACTGAAATCCCCTTAGTTTCTCCTCTAATGCCATTACAGAAGCCTGCAATTAACCTTGTGACCTATACTAAAGAGAAGATACCTTTGATGGAATGCCTGAAGCTTGCATGAAAGATGTGGACAGAACATCATTGACGTCTGCACTTAACATTCAGATTAAGGGTGAGCGTATTGTACTTCAATCTTGATCACATCTAGTGTGCTAATGGGAGAAATGGGATGCGTCAAGCAGTATTTGCATAAAGTGAAGACTGACTAAACAGTGAAACCAGTACACCAGAAGTAGAGTATGCTCGTGGTCAGAGCCTCTGTGTCCGACAAGTTAAATTGACTACAGAAAGCAGGAGTAATAGAGCATCTCAACATCTTCAACAAAGCCGTTATAACTCCTTGTTTTTTACCTCATTTGTTTAAATCCTCAAACCATTCTTCTCAACCATTTATTTGGCTATTGCATACTATCAACTTCCACTAGAATACTCGAGACTCAAGCACCATTTAGAAAACACAAACATCAGTTAAGATACTTTAGAGTTCCCTATGGTTTGTCATCAGTGCCTTCTGCTTTGAAGAAGATGATGGCAACCATATTAGAGGGAATACCAAGTGTGATGGGTTAGATTAATTAGGGTAAGTAGCGCTTACCTATAAGTGGAGATGGTGTTGCTTAAAAGCCGCCGATCTGGGTCTGAGCGAGATCGGATCTTGCTTCCGCTTCCACCATTGGTTTCGGTGGCTGTATGGTCAGAGGCTGCAGGGCAGGTGACAGGTATGTGCCTTGGTTCTTTCTGGCATTGGGGATTGTGAAGCAGCTAGTGATTGAAATTTTATCAACATAGTGTTTAGTGTGCCATGGATTGCTGTGTGGTGTGCCATGTCGCAATGGGGAAAGTGTTTTGAGTGCATACGCTGGGTGAGTTTCACGATCATTTTAACACGATCATTTTTCCTCCAATAAGTTCTCTGTTGGCGATATACACGGCTCGTGCACAACCACGCTTTTTGGCGTGGTTGAATTCCTTGTAATCCACTCTTCCTGAAGGCGCTCTGTGGTGGGCGGATCCGCTGGCCATGCATTAGGCTTGTGGGTGACAAATGCGCAACCGTTTTTGTGTGCCGTAACATCACACCTTGACTTTGCCTGGTTCCACTTAAAACTACTCCGTCTTTGGATCGGCTGCTGCACACCCGGTCAGAGCCTCTAAAACAGGTTTCATAGTGCTCCTCTCCATCAGCACTGCTATTTATCCTTTGTTTCAGTTATCTTGCGGTGTCAATTATGCTTTAGTTTCTATTTTGGTTTTGTTTGGTTTATTTGGGTTTCTAGAGATGATCTGCTGGGACAGTTGTTTGTTTCCTCCGAAAGTATTGATCATTTACAGTTTCGTTTCATTGTATTAATTATTGAATCTGTTTCTCCAGGAGCTGGCATCACCTGGTGGAGGGAGTGCTCTGTCGTGATCTGTGTGTGTGCCACTACATGGGGTGCGGTGGTTTCTGAGCGTGCGGTGATCCGAGATGTAAATGCACAGTGTGTAGTGAGATTTTGTCAGCGGTATCCTTGTCACCGGTAGGATTCCAGCCCCTGGGGAATACAGTAGTTAGTTTCATTGTTTTCTTTCGTATTTATTATTTTCATATAACTCATATAATCCAACCAATGAGCCATGGAGCGAATACATGGTGTACCTTCGCTACCGCATTTTTTTGTGTGTTTTTTACTGTGATCAATTAAAGTTTTGTATTTTCTCTGAGTTTGGCTCTCCATTTTTCTGCCTGCACACTTAAATACAGAATCCACCCTGTGTATCTTGCTGTTTAGCTTCCATCAAGTGGGCATCTATAGCTAAAACAAATACCCTCGGGTCACAATCGGGTTAAAAACTACTTGGATGATCTTGTGGTGTCATCTTGGAAAAATGCTGGATTAGCGCTGAATGTCGAGCGGCTGGGTCACAGCATAAGCGCTGAAGGTATTTTTCCTGCCCTTTGAGGCAGTACTTAAAGCGCCACCGCCTTCACATACAAGCTACAATCCTTTCTACGGTTAGTATTGTGGTACTTTAGGTGAGCTAACTCCTATGTGTAAATGCAAGAAAGACAATAAAATGACAAATGCTCCACAACAGAGCTTTGAGGAGGTGAAGCAGATGTCAGTGAAAAGTTTTGCTAAGCCTTGTTGCCAGTGTTGTGCTTCTAGCCTGACCTGGACAGGGCAAGGCTCCAAGGATATAAGTTGGTAGACCCCCTTTGATATATGATCATCTAACTTCCTTTTTGCCGTTGTCCCTTCCTGTTACTCAGGTGGGGAACAAGGCTAGTCTCTTAAAGGACAATGAGTTCCACTGGTAACCCTTTCTAGGCCCTTGACAAGGTCTTTGCTGACCTCTACACAGGGGGTGCTTCCCATCAATGTCGCCTCTAGCTCCTTACTCTGTGAGCTATGCTTTCGGAGCCCTTATGCGACTTCCCCCAGGGTTTATCCCATAGAGGTTACTACAGGTTATTTAGTACCTATTCATCAGCCTGTATCGAAGGACCTTGGTCATGACATATTTTATGTCGTGTGTAATTTAAACCAGTTTGCTGTTCTAGGTTCATTCTGTTTTCATAAGTTTTATAAACTCCATCTGCTTCTTTAAACGTAAAGACATCCACCAATAGTTAGTTAACATTAATTTAGCTGCGTGTGGCAATGTTTACAATAAATGTTAAAAATAAAAATATGTTATACAATTCACCTATCACTGCCAGCATTTAAAGCTTGAAAATACTGTACTTTTTTAATAAAAAAATGCGTTACTTACATGTAAATACAAATTCAAGTTTTGTGTTTATTCTAATGAAAAAAAAAAACACTGCAAAGCATTGTGAGATATCTCAGGCCACAAAGGATGGTCACGATGCTTCCTCTGAATCCAGAGGAAAGTATGATGCAATTTAAGGACTCTTAGAGTTTTGGTGAAATGTGACGGCCTTGGCGCACCCTTGTGATGTAAGTGGCCCTAAAATACGCACTCGGGAGGATGCACACTTCTGGATTTGGACACATCTTACGTGTGTGTATTCAGGCCATCAGCGGATGATACCCTTGGCTTCCCGGATTTGTTGTTATTGTGTCGCACTGTAAATAAATTCACTTTGTTATTCGTCTGGTGTTTGTTCGCCCTTTCCTTTTTCTCTTCCCAACTTTAAAATTACATTTATGTTATACCTGTAGCCTGTAAGGTGGGTGCAACATAAATTGGGATCTCTTTTTCCAAATTATTTCTTATTTTTAGCTAGATTTGTTTTTGTATTTTGAAGTCATTTTATGTGTGTTTGTGTGTGTGTGTGTGGGGGGGGGGGTCCAATTCTATTTGCTATAATGGCTCTAATCAAATGATTACTTTGGGCTGAATGAGCCTGTTACTGAGAGGGCATGAGCCTCATACAACATTTTGAGGTGGAGGTAAAACATCATTAGAAGAGCTCAGAAATCATGTTACACAGAATGATCCGAAACAAAACCTTGCATTTTCACTCCAAACACCTAGGGATTCATCCGTCATACTTGGGGATGGGGAAATGAATCAGTGCTATCTCTAAATAGCTCTTAAAATCAAAACACTTGTTACAATTATTAAACTTAAATGATCACTGGCACAAACAGGAGAAGGAGGGTAGGCTAATGCTGATGTATGTAGAAAAAAATTACCCAATTCACCAAACTATACAAACGTTACGTTTGCTCACAGAACTTTCCACGGCATTCCAATGACATTCAGAGCGTCATTATAGCAACTGAGCTAAAAACAAATCAACAATCTGTATTCAAGAAAATGTGGCCATCAAACTCTCATAGGGACATATCCATACAGCATGAATCATTAATACTCCAGCGCTTTGAAGTGACTATTGCAGATGATGAAAGTGAAACATCATGAAACGCTGGAGCCTAAGAGTTGGATTATGTTTCCCCTTCATGTTAAAGCGGTGCTGAATTGAACCTCCTTAAGATATTATGTCTTCATCAAGAAGAACTTTTTGAAGTATGTTTAAAATCATAATCCTTCTTTAATCAAACTCTCACATGGTTATGGTTGCTCGTGGAAGGCAATGCACCTTTGAAGTTGATTTGGAGCAGCGTAAAGGGTTTATTCTGGCCCCCTGTCACTGTCCGCCCAGCTCTGATCTTCTCTCTCCTTTGATTGGAGTCAGCTCTTCTGTTCGTGTGGTGGCTGCAAGGAAATGAAAGCAAGGGAAGATGATTAAAGATACTTTAAAGAAAGTTAAAAATACAAAGAATTGAACAACAATTACAGATATTAAATATGAGATAATTTATCACAAAAGTATGGCGTGCCTCTCACCATTAGAGGAGGTATTTCCTCTCAATTGCTCTCCAATTATCTAAATATTCACCCTTGACATAAAGAGGTGCCATTGACGATTCTGATGACGTATATACTTATCTTTCCTATATACATACACTGGCCACTTTATGGGGTACACTTTATAGTACCAGGTTGGACCTCCCTTTGCCTTCAGAACTATCCTAATCCTTCGTGGCATGTATTCAACAAGGTTCTGGAAACATTCCTCAGAGAGTTTGCCTTAGGTGTTCTGTCCCCCTCCTCAGTGTGTGCCATTCTTCATCTGATTCAGCTGCTGCCGTCTGAAAAGAATGCAGGGGCGCGCTCTAATCAAATGCTCTTCTTATACCCTTATCTCCTTGAGTAATCGCTGCAGGGTCTCAAAGCTCTCTGTGGCTCTCGAAGCCAGTATCATTGTTCAGTCGTCATCAGCTGGAAAACCACACTCATGCTTCCCGTCAGTCGAAGCAGCTCCTTGTCTGTTTTTGAGGTCAAGAAAAGGGAAAGGCTGTCTTCAACCAGAGGCTCGATTACTGGTTGATGGAGCCTATCAGGCTTGAATACACAGCAGGTAGTATCTTCTTAATTTGAGGGCCCACTCCACTCATGCAGTGGGTATCAGGTATTACAAACTGCGGGGTGGATTCTGTCGAATATTTGGTGCTGAGTGTGGCAGCACCAAGGCTGGCTGACAAAAGGGTGTAGCTTGCTGCAAAATGCCCAGTTTTTTTGTGCTTTTATCCTCTGGACCCCCCAACCCCCGGTACACACGGCCGGTGTTCAGCAGGCTTGGGACCAGGCCCTATTCCTGTGAGTCTTGTGTGTCATTGACCCGGGCGGGGGTCTCCGAGCACCCTCTAAAAAAATCAGGGTTCTCTCCTTCAGTCCTGGCTTTAGCCAAGTTGGCTCATTCCCTCCACTTATAGAAGGACGCATGACTTCTGCCGCAAAAATAGGGTCTTAGACTTTTTTCAGCAATTCTCACAATGAAAGTCTTTCTTTGACCCGTTACATGTAGACAGAGCTGATTGACCACTCAAACGCGGTTCCCATGGTTGGCTATCCAACATATGTCTGAGTTCATGCACAATAGGTTGAGGTTTCTGTAATTTCTTAAGCCTTGTTGCTGTATAGTTATAGTTGTTTATAAAATTCAAATCTGTTTTTTTTGTTTTTGTTGTTATTACACAGTGTTCTGAGCATTTTTGACATAATTTTTTTTTACAGATTTTGAAAGTTTTATTTCATATGAAAAGAAAAACATTTTTCACAATGGTTGAAAACAAGACAAGACAACAAGGCGAGCTGTTATAATTACAGTATCATTATAGGGTGTGCATGCTTTATCATTTCTTATCCTTAACATGATGGAGTTTGAGTGCCACAAAAACAAAATACAGAACAATGAAAAAAAACTGACTGAACAAGAAGTACAACTATATTAATTGTCTAATTAGAATTTACAACCAGCACATCAATAATATTCACCAACTTGCAATTCAACAATTTGTCCTTCGGATTTAATTGTCATCTTGATTTTTTTTCTAAAGATAAATAATATGGACAAAATGCTGTATTGTAATAAACCGCAAAAAGTCCCATGAAAACACACCCTTTAAAGTAAAGCTAATGTGTCTGGAACAAAGTTGTCCTGTGCTCATTTGCTCTTATTCCATTCACCTGACACATGTTTTTAGGATTGTGAGGGAACAGGATTTCTTGGAGGAAACCTCCGCAAACTCATGGAGAACATGCAAACTCCTTCCAGGAAGGTCACCACACCCACGTGTTGCCCACCCATGATTCTAGAATTTACAAAAAAATGGCAAAGTTGTGATTTTGTTTGAGAATCAGTGGTTTAAGGCTTCGAGAAGAGCATGTGATTAGCTTGGTTTTAAAGGAGTATGCTCACAGTGATTGGTGAACAAACATACGTGTATGCATGTTCTGGTCTGAGTGTTTGCATGTGCCGATCACATCTGTTTATCATTTCTGTGCTCTGTGAATCTGAAGAACTGCTTATGCTAAGGGTCTGATGTCAGTGTCGAGTTCAAAACTGCAAACAAGTCAGTCACTCTCTAACACCCCAAACATTACATCTGCAGCTTACCACACCGAGCAAAACCGAGAGTAATCCTGTCTCTCTTTTTGGAGACAGTCGTTAGTCTTCATTCTTAATCAGTGGAAAACCAACAAAGATGACAGCTTGACTAGAACACGCGTTTGGAAAACAGATGGTTTTGAAGTGGACCATTTAACACACCTTTCAAATGCTGAATTTCAGCAGAGTTGGCAGAGTGGTTAGCGCCGCAGCCTCTGGGTAAGAAAGTCGAGTGCCAGTCAGTGGCCTTCCTGAGAGGGGTTTGCATGTTCTCGCCGTGCTTGCGTGGGTTTCCTCCAGGTGCTCCAGTTTACACCACGAGACAAAAAAACGTCAGATTAGTTGAAATCTTCTTTTGATTGGTCGCGAGAGGTCATCATTAGTGGCTTTTGATTGGTCGAGAGAGGTCAACATTAGTGGCTTGTGAAGGTATACTCCATAATGATTTTGTTTCTTGGTTGGAAACGGTCATACAATTTATCATTTCAAGTGGTTCCTTTGTCTTTAGTTACGGTTATAGTTTACAGTCTATAGCTACATCTCCCAGAATGCACTCTGTACGTGTTGCAGATATGCATCAACATGGATTCACATACTGCACATGGGTCAAAGTGTTTGAAGAGAGAAAGCACTCGAAAACATAATAAACCAACCAGAAACAAGAAGAAAACGATCATGAGACGTGTCATGAGAAGACCAGACTACCATTCAGGTGAGTGACTACACTGATGTAAATACTGAAATCAAAACAGAATGGCTTCAGCGTTTGTGTTCGCTTGACAAAACAGCGAGCACTGGGGTTCATCTACAGAGATATTCAGTATTGCTGGGGGACAAAATTGTACCCACATTTTTAAGTATGATAGGACCAAAGATAATCATAATCAACCAGAAACACCTGGGGCGAAGATGTAGTAACTAATCGTGCCCAAGCTGAAGGCAAGATCGACTTAATCATAGTTTGGATGTTCTTGGTTGGAGGAACTTAAAGTGGATACACGTGATGATACCGATAACAGTAGATCTAGAGGGTGCTCTTTAGACAAACAGTGGACTTTTCAAACAGGGGTAATGTAGGGTAGAATGGAAGGAAACAAATGTGAAATGATCAGTGGAGGCAAAATGGCAGCAAAGTTCTTCAAGGTCCAACCCCTGCCATATGCACGTTCACCCAAAGTGGACGCAAACTTCAGGGAACATTTAAAAGATGGTGTGCTGGAGCCCTTGATGTCAATAAGTAAGCAACACCATTGTTCCAGTGCCTTAAAAAGACACTTTATGGGTACCATCTATCAAGAGTTTTCTGCAGAGCATGGCTCCTTGCCTAATATAAATGATCTTTTCACAGCACTGACTGTAGGATAAAAGGTTGCTAAATGTTTTCAATACTAGCAGATGTACATATCTTACAGTGTACTGCCAAATATTGATACACACAAAAGCCTGCTTCAGTACAAGAGCTTACCACTTGGAATCACTTCTTCTCCAGTACTTTACCAATGAGCAATGGACCAGATTCTGTAAGCTGTTACAGGTAAGTATTGGTGTCTGGGCAGCATCTCTGCTTGTTCCCCTAAAAATTGTTAGCTCTAGTTACATCAGTATGTTGGCTTTACTTCAGCCCCCTACATGTTGGTAGTAAGGTTTGCGGTTATGCAAAGAGAGGGGAGATATATTTACTGACATCTCTTCATGACTGGAGTTTGGTTCGTCCATTGGTCACAGAGGATCACAGAGTCACCCCGGTTTACCTTCTTCAGACTAGCACTCAAGTCAGAGGAGCTGGCTCCAAGCATAATTGGCCTGTTTTATTGTGGCTGTCTTTGCTTCCTCCATCACATCTAAATGATTCATTTAATTTCCTTCAAAAAAGATAAAAATGCTGCAGACGTGTTCATTGACTGGGACTGGAAAACATAAAGGGTCACATTGTTTGGTCTGAATGAATTTTTCTCTTAATAAGAACTATCGCTTGTGACGTCTTGAATAGAAAATGAAGACACAAAGACTCAATATACAGGCAATATCAAGTTTTTTGAACATTAAAACTTTGGCCAAAGGTGAAAATAACATCTCTGTAACCTCTGGAGCATGTTGTGGAGAAGGAGGATGCTACAGAGACTGTTAAGCATCATGGACAATTCATCTATAACCCGAAGTCTTCCACCATTTACAATAACACTGCGTCTCAAAGTCAAGAGAAGAAGGCCCTTCTCCTGCGTAGATGTGAACACGTTTATTGTGCAAGAAGGATGACTTTGTTACATTGAAATGGTTGTTTTGCATAGGATACACTCGCTGGATGAGACTCCCATTTAGGGAGTCCATTACCACTACCTGTTCCAAACTAGTCATTTTTCACTAGTTATTCAAAGTTGGTCAAATCTCTGGAGCCAACTTCTGGCGTGCGTCCCCAAGACGTTGTCTATTGACCAGCAATGCCTCTGGTTGAGTTGTACAGTAAATATAACATGACCCTGAAATAAGTTGAGTGAATATTGATCTTTTTTTTTTACTTTATACAAAGTGTGGAGTAGTTCAATGGAGATGGAAATTAGGCACGGCAGTGGAGTTTGGGGAAAATAAAGCTTTTCATCCAGCTGTGTTCAATTGGATGTGAGCATAAAAGATTTAGAAAGCCCAGGGAGAAAAAAAAGAAAAGCACAAAACACAACAAAAACAAATTAACATCTAAAATATGCCAGTTCCTTTCAACAGATCTCTTCAAATCTCCGTCGGGCTTTTAATAGGGTGTTGAGTTCAAAGCTGCACAGTCCTCCCGCCGCTTGCTACTGAACAACAGAAGCACAACACTTCCACTTCTCTCTGTTCTGGCGCTTCATGTCTGCTGCTGTCGATAAAGTCTGCAGCTTCAAGATGAAGCCAGGCTGCAGAGGATGCCATCTAACTGTGTAAAAAAAGTCCCAGCAAAGGAGAAGGAAAAAGCAGAATGAAAAGTTCAACTGCCTATCAGTAAATACACAGTGAGAGAGAGAAAGAGACTAATGAAAAAGAAACGGATAAAACCCATTTCTTCTCTATATATATATTGTGACGTCCCGGGTCGATGATCGCCCGTTGACGTCATGTCCGGAGTATTATGTTGATTGTCTTGTAGGTGTCAGCTGAAGGGGAGTGGCTAATGCACCTGACGGTCATTTTTGGGGGATATAAGAAGAGTGTGTGCGAGTGACACAGAGCGGCTGTGGTTGAGCCAGGGAGCGAGCGCGCCTCCTTTTGAAGAGTATCATTCTCCAGGCCGTGCGTCAAGGCCTGGCCGGGATCTGGTCCGTGGAGTGCCTATCGTCCCTGGTGGCAGTGTGCGGCGATGGGCTAGGACATGTGGCTACACCGGCTGGCTTTCGACGGGCCTTTGTTTTGTTTCCTTATTTAGTTCGGTTTATTTTCTTTATATAAATAAATATTATTTAAAGCAACGTGCGTCTGTCCTCCTCTTTGTTGCAGTCTCTGAGCCGGGCTGTAACAAATGGGGACTCGTCCGTAACAAAAGTTTGTTGAAGCTCGTGTCGTTAACGAAAGGGCTCGTCCAAAAGTTCGTAACAAAAGTTTGTTGAAGCTCGTGTCGTTAACGAAAGGACTCGTCCAAAAGTTCGTAACAAAAGTTTGTTGAAGCTTGAGTCATTAACGAAAGGACTCGTCCGTAACAAAAGTTTGTTGGGGCTCGTGTTGGTAACAAAACGGTTCGTACGGAGCTAATGATATTTCATTTTCAAAAAATTAATTTCGTTGGAATTCGTTGTAGTAAATGATTTAAGAAATGTTGGAGTTGTGAAAAGAGAAAATTGGATTGGAGGCGGACGCATTTGGATCATATTATTCATGGGTGAGTTATTGTTTTGTATCACTTTTCATTCCCGTTAGCTAAACTAGGATTTGTTATTTTAGTTTGTTATTTTTGTGCAGACTTCTGGGTTGAGTACACGGCCGTGGTCTCATGAGTGGGCATTTTTGTTCATTTCATCGCCATCGGTATTTGTGTTTCAAGTCGCTTGACTCTTGGAAGTTGCATGAAGATTTAATCTAGTTAAGTAGTTAGAATAGTGGGGGGTGATTTAGAAAAGAACAATTAGATACGGGATATGAAATTTATGAGGTTTGCCCATGAATAAGTGAATTGGAAAAAATATTTTCGGTATTGGCAAAAATGGCGTCAGTAGAAAATTTTATAAAAACTCCTTTGGAAAGTTTGTTGGACTGTTTGTCTAAAGCTCAGCTGTGGGAACTGGTAGAATATTATAACCTGGAGGAATTGGATAAGAGAGAAAAAAAGGAAGAATTGAAGTCGGCTTTAAAACATAAATTGGCAGAAAGAGGTGTTTTGTCTTTAACGCAAGGGTTGTCGGAAACGAATGGGGTGGACAATATTTTTATAGGATTGTCATTTGAGCAACGAAGAGAAATCTTGGAGATGCAGCAAAAGCATGATCAGGAGATGCGAGATCGTGAACTTGAGTTGGAACGAATAAGAAGTAATTCACAATTACAAAAAATGACAAAGGATTTTGAAGTTCAAATTCAAAGATTAAAATTAATTGAGGAAGGTAAATTATTGCCTGATGGTGAATTATTAAATACAAACGTACCTCGATCTTTTGATTTGATTAGTAATTTGAAATTACTTCCTAAATTTAATGAGCATGACCCTGATGTATTTTTCTCTTTATTTGAGACTATGGCTGAAGAACGGCAGTGGCCCATGAAAGACCGCATCCTAATGCTTCAGAGTGTGATCACAGGAAGAGCTCAACAGGCATTTATGGCATTAACAGTGGAGGACCGAAAGGTTTATACTAAAGTCAAAGATACTATTTTGAAAGTCTATGAATTAGTTCCTGAGGCTTATCGTCAGCGTTTTAGAGGGTGGCGAAGGGGTGACCGCCAAACTCACGTGGAAGTCGGTAGAGAGCTGACTATGCATTTTGACCGCTGGTGTGCTGCCTCTAATGTTAGTACTTTTGAGGAATTGTGCCATCTAGTACTGCTAGAGCAGTTTAGAAACATTGTTTCCGAGAAGGTGGCAATTTATATTACGGAGAATAAACCTACCACGGTCGCAGATGCTGCCGTACTGGCCGATGAGTTCGTCCAAATACACAGAAGCGAGTTTGCGGGGCGAGTATTCACAGGTGCGAGTTCAGTGGAGAATTTTTGTTCTCCACGATGCTTTGTGAATATGTCTGTTCACAACGTTCGGAAGTCATCTGGTTTTGCCAAAGGAAAAGTGGATGATATTTGTCATTATTGTGGGGGTCAAGGCCATTGGAAAAATGAGTGTTCTGTTTTGGCAACTAAGTTAAAATTACGCAAACCAAATTCTATAGGTCCAGCGCTTCTGGTTGAGACTTTGTCTAAACCATTAGATTTGGTTTTGTCCTCGGCATCGGTCGAGGAATCAAAAAATAATTTTCCAGCGAATATCGATCCTAACTATGCTCCGTTTATTACAAATGGCAGGGTTTCGCTGGCTTCTGGTGACAAAGTGCCTGTAAAAATTTTGCGCGATACGGGTTCCTCTGAATCTTTTATTTTGGAGTCCGTACTTCCGTTTTCAGAAATTTCCAGTGTGGGGGGAAATGTTTTGATTAGGGGAATAGGATTGCAAACCTTGTCTGTTCCCTTACATCGTGTGAAGTTGGATTCTGAATTAATTGAGGGTGAAGTTACATTAGGGGTGTGTCCATCTTTACCAGTGAAAGGGGTGGAAGTAATTTTAGGAAACAATCTTGCAGGTGGACGAGTATGGAGGGATGTGCTTCCTCCTCCTATGGTGTTATCTTCACCTGTGTTAGTACCAGATGATGAACTTGTGTGTGAGTTTCCCGAGGTATTTGGTGCATGTGCGGTGACCCGTGCAATGAGTAAAGATCAGACAAAAGTGTTAGAAAGAGATTCTTTGGATCTCCCTGGACTTTCTGTTTTTTCTCCAATTTCTAGAACAGACTTGGCAGCGGCACAAAAAGAGGATCCTGCGTTGAAGTCTCTGTTTGCGGTTGCCATTAGTTCGGAAGAGGCGGAGAGTGTGGCTGGTGGTTACTTCATACAAGATGATCTACTCCTAAGGAAATGGTGTCATCAAGGGGAAAATTCCTGCATTGGAGTCATTATTCAGGTTGTTGTCCCGAGTAAATTTAAGGAGATTGTGCTTAGTGTGGCGCATGGAGAGATGGCAGGTCATTTAGGCGTCAAGAAAACATATTGCCGTGTTTTACAACAATTTTATTGGCCACGTCTGAAGAAGGATATTGCGACATTTATTAGAACGTGCCATGTTTGTCAAGTAGGGGGCAAACCAAACCAGGTTTTAAAACCAGTGCCCTTGTGTCCAATACCTGCAGTCAGTCAACCATTTGAGCACTTAATAGTGGACTGTGTTGGACCTTTACCCCCATCTAAATCTGGGAATTCCTTTTTACTTACTGTTATGTGTCAGACCACCCGCTATCCCTCTGCATTTCCTTTAAGAAAAATTACAACAAAGGCTGTGGTTAAGGCTTTAACACAATTTATTTCCATATATGGAATTCCAAAGGTGGTACAGAGTGACAGAGGTACTAATTTCACTTCCAAGATGTTTGCAGAAGTCTTGAAACAACTCGGTATAAAACATAACTTATCGAGTGCGTACCACGCACAAAGTCAGGGAGCTTTAGAACGCTTTCATCAGTCCCTAAAATCGTTATTGCGTGCGTATTGCATTGAACTTAAGAGAGACTGGGAGGAAGGTTTGCCGTGGTTGATGCTTGCTGCTCGCGAAGTAGTGCAGGAGAGTTTGGGGTTTAGTCCCAATGAGTTGGTTTTTGGGCATACTGTGCGCGGTCCTTTAGCAGTGCTAGCGGAAGGTTTGAAAAAGGAAGATCCAACAAAAGACTTGGTTGAATATGTGAACGGGTTTCGTAGGCGATTAACTCTGAGTGTCCAGAAAGCTAGAGAGCACCTCGCTAAAAGACAAGTTAAAATGAAGAAAATATTTGACCGTAGGACTGAAGGGCGTGAATTCAGTCCGGGCGATCAAGTGTTAGCTTTGTTGCCGTTGCCTGGATCTCCGTTTTGTGCTAAATTTTCTGGTCCTTATACAGTGAGAAAAAAAAATATCAGAGCATGACTATATTATATTAACACCTGATAGAAAAAAGTCTACTCAATTTTGTCATGCAAACCTGCTCAAACCATACTTCGGTCGCAAGGAATTATTAAAACCAGTGCTGTTGATAGCGGAGGCTCCTGAAATTGTTCAGGCTGCAGATGAGACTGAGGATGTCAAGTCACCGAGTGATGCAGATTTGCTACCTCGTCTGAAAAATTCTGAGACTCTTAAGAATTTTGAGAGTATATTAGGACATTTACCCGACGAGTAAAAAGTAGAATTAAGACAATTAGTGGCTGACTTCCCAATGTTATTTGGTGATGTTCCAACTCGTACGCATTTAGTGGAACATGATGTTGATGTGGGTGATGCAACACCAATTCGCCAACGTTTTTATAGAGTTCCTGTTGAGAAGCGCAAGATATTAGAGGCAGAGGTTCAGTATATGCTGGATAATGGAATAGCGACACCTTCCTTTTCTAGCTGGGCCTCACCTTGCTTGTTGGTAAAAAAATCGAATGGCACGTACAGGTTTTGTACAGATTACCGAAAACTTAATAGTGTCACTAAGCCAGACGCGTTTCCGTTACCTCGAATAGAGGATTGTGTTGATCAGGTGGGAGCATCTAAATTTGTTAGTAAGTTTGATCTCTTGAAAGGTTATTGGCAGGTGCCTTTGACAAAGCGCGCACAGGAGGTTACTGCGTTTATTACACCATTTGGCCTTTACGCGTATTCCGTTATGAGTTTCGGTTTGCGAAATGCACCAGCCACCTTTCAACGATTGATGAATCGCATTGTTCAGGGTCTAGAAGGATGCCCAGTTTACCTAGACGATGTGATTGTTGTCAGTGACACCTGGGATCAACATGTCAGACGGATTCGGGCATTGTGGATTCGATTGGCAGAAGCAAATTTAACTATCAATTTGGAAAAATGTGAGTTTGCTCAGGCCACTATAAAATATTTGGGAAAGGAGGTGGGACAAGGCATGGTGCGGCCTCTTCAGGAGAAAGTTTTGGCTGTCGAAAATTTCCCTTCTCCTACAAGTAAGAAGGAATTAATACGTTTCTTGGGCCTTGTTGGATATTATAGGAGCTTTTGCCCTAATTTCTCTACAGTGGTATCACCTTTGACTGATTTGTTGAAAAGTTCTACTAGATTTGAGTGGACGAAAAAATGCCAACAAGCATTTGACAATGTTGAGATGCTCCTGGTAACAGCCCCTGTACTTTGGTCACCTAGATTCAATCAACCTTTTAAGATCCAGGTAGATGCGAGTCAGGTGGGAGCCGGTGCGGTACTGTTGCAGACAGACACATGTGGAATGGATCGTCCGGTATGTTTTTTTTTCACGAAAGTTCAATGAACACCAAAAGAACTATGCTGTCATTGAACAGGAAGCATTGGCATTGATTTGGGCACTCCAGTATTTTGATGTATATGTCGGAGGAGGTGCCGAGGTATTAGTGTATTCTGACCATAATCCACTCACTTTTCTGCATTCATTACAGAGCCCAAATCAGCGGTTGATGAGATGGGTTTTGTTCCTCCAGCATTATAATATAAATGTTCAGCATATTAAAGGAGTTGATAATGTAATAGCTGACGCATTATCACGTGCATGTGTTTGATTTATTTTGCCCTTTCACTTGCATTTTCCTCCCCTCTTCACCTTAAATTGCTTTCCAGGATCCAGATTGCTGGAGATGAGGGAGAGAGGAATGTGAGGGGGAGGTAGTGGAATGGGTCTGGACATGGTAATGTTGTTTTTTTTTTTCCTTTATTCAGTTTTGTATTTAGTTAATGTTTGGTTAGGGTGAAAACACCTTTTGAAGGGGGGGTGTGTGACGTCCCGGGTCGATGATCGCCCGTTGACGTCATGTCCGGAGTATTATGTTGATTGTCTTGTAGGTGCCAGCTGAAGGCAAATGCACCTGACGATCATTTTTGGGGGATATAAGAAGAGTGTGTGCGAGTGACACAGAGCGGCTGTGGTTGAGCCAGGGAGCGAGCGCGCCTCCTTTTGAAGAGTATCATTCTCCAGGGCGTGCGTCAAGGCCTGGCCGGGATCTGGTCCGTGGAGTGCCTATCGTCCCTGGTGGCAGTGTGCAGCGATGGGCTAGGACATGTGGCTACACCGGCTGGCTTTCGACGGGCCTTTGTTTTGTTTCCTTATTTAGTTCGGTTTATTTTCTTTATATAAATAAATATTATTTAAAGCAACGTGCGTCTGTCCTCCTATTTGTTGCAGTCTCTGAGCCGGGCTGTAACAATATACACAGTGGTACCTCAAGATCCGTCCGTATCTCGAAGCAGGTTTTACATGTAAAACGTCTAATTCGTGCAATGGCTCTCAGAAACAATGAAGAAAAAATGGAAAACACAGAAAAATCGAGTAACGTTTCAATCCTAATAATGGTTGATGTAATAGATGCTAATAAAACACAAGCAAAAAACATAATAAGAACACAAATGTGAAACCTTACCTTACAGAAAACACTATGGCACTACGTCTGAAAGTTAACTTTCTCAAGATATTTCACGAATTAAGAACACCAACAAGAATAAATAACTATAAATGTACAGCAACAAGATTTTTGAGATTACAGAAATGCACCTCAACCTATTGTGCATTAACTCAAAAAGGTTTCAGTTGTGGAATATTGTAGAGTAGTTCCTGTCCATCTGAAGACAGAGCTTACATAAGATTAGATTAGATTTGTAACCCTTGTGTTTCTATACAAAAATTCACTCAGGTCTGAGCGAAGCACCACATGTCGCCTTAAAAAGTGACAGAGCAGAGACAACGAATTACCAGACGCTGGAGAAAGAGACCAAAAGTGTAACAATTCAATGACAAGTATTACCTTGTTTTTCCGATATTTTAATATTTTGGAAAAGCTCCTTATTCATGACAAATGTATTCATTTAAACACAATCTGAAAGCAGTGAAACAGCTCCTTGATAAAGCACAAGAGAGAAAGAGAGAATTACTAGCAACTGTAGAACAAGAAAGAGAAAGACAGACACAGTGATAAGTTGTTTCTTTTGATTTAAAATTATTACCCTGTTTTTACAAACCCTGTTTTTTTTTTTAAAAAAACCTCAATATTAATTTGTGCCATATCAGCTTAAATAAATGCAAATAAAGCACATTTGTTTTTCATTACTATTTATTTATATGAAAATGACAAACGAGTGAAACAAACAAAAGCAAAGATCTCTGTGTGTCTCTGCCCAAGAAAACAATCACATTAAACAGAGAGACGATCATTTCACTTGTAAAAGACAACCAAAATCATTATTTATAATATGTTTTTGCTGATGAAAAATAATCATCTGTTCAGTATTTATTTGTCATTTTATGTCATCTATTTATATTCACTCTTTTAGAGTCGTTGGTAGCAGGGGGTATGTTGCTGAGGTGTCTAAAGGGGTACGCAGCTGATAAAAGTTTGGGAACCTCTGCCTTAGTAGATTTAAGATCATCTATTGGTTACTGGGAATCAAAGCTAATGCGTGTCAAGGATGAGAGGGAGTCAGTGGTCTGTTCACAAAGTTTCAGTGGCAGGCAGTAATGGAGTAAACTGACACTCCTTTATATTATTGAGTGGATAAAAAAACACTTGTTATGTTGAGACTGTTGATGGAAAAATTTGAAGCCAAATCAATGCCAAAATGTTTCACACAGAAAACAGATGTGATCCGTGCGATCACATCATGCGCAGAAAACAGATGTGCAAGTTTTTTTTAAATCTGCCCACGAGCATAACAGCGCAAAACACATTCTTGTGTCTATGGGTGGGTTTTTATGGAATTAATTTTTAAGCTAAAACAAACAAAAATAAAAAAAGTTACGTTTGTCATTCTGGCACAAACTTTCCATGGGGCGGGGATAACAGTGGTTCGCCCTCATTGGCCAGTACAGTTTTGATTGGCAGCTGAATGAACCGGATTCGGCGATCACGTTTAGGCGTCACCTTCAAGACCCCAGAGCAGAAGCAAGCAAGCAATATTCAATACAAAGTCGCTCGTATTTTATCATTATAAGAGTAAAACTAAATCATTACAACCACGCTTGTTTGACTACTGTGTACAGTGTTTTACACTGAGGGTGTTGAAGCCGTGAAAAGATGTTTCTTCTATGATCGAAATCGATTTAAACAATTTAAAGGTAAATTAAAGAATATCGCAGGCTGCTATATGCGTCTATTATATGGGTTTCGAATGTTTTACATGATTGATGTTGTGTTTAGTTTTCTGAGGTTTTGTTTTGTTGCAAGCTGAAATGTGAGAGATTTTACAAAATGAACAAACACAATAATGTTGCGCCATCAAAGCTTTCCGTAATGTTTTTGATTGTGATACATCTTTTTTGACATCTTTACTGATTCATGCGGAAAGTAAAACAAATGATTCGGGTTGTGTTGCGAAATAAACGTCTTGTTTCAATTGAATCCAGTATTACGTATTACAAACGCCGTCATTCAATCTTAAAGTAAAATAAATGAGTAGTTTTGTTAGATGGGCTGATAAATATGCATTCATTCACAAATAGGCAATCTTTAAAATCACTGGTGAAAAAAACCCAAATACTTTTATGTCCGGTTCATTGAGCTGTCAGTCAAAACCGTACTAGCCAATGAGAGCGAACCACTGTTATCCCGGCCCCCATGGAAGGTTTGTGTCAGAATGACAAACGTAACTTTTAGAAACATTAGAAAGCAAAAGCAAATATGCTGAGAGTGTAATCAAAACTGAGATGGGAAACTGAAGCTAGAGATGTTAAAACCATATTCATGATGGGGTCACAGGGGTCTGCCGGTGCAAATATGGTGAGAATATGGCGATGGGAGACACCCTGGACAGGTTGCCAGTCCACTGCAGGGCAACATTCACTTACACATTCACACCTAAGGTGAATTTAGATTATTCTATTAACATAACCACATGTTTTTGGGATTGTGGGGGAAACCGGAGTAAACCCAGAGGAAACCCACGCAAGCACAGGGAGAACATGCAAACTCTGAGCCTCAAACCAGGAACCTTCTAACTGAAAGGCCACAGTGTTACCCATTGCTCCACCGTGGCGCCCAGCATATGAAATTGAATACTTTTATTTGAGTATTTCTATATTGGATAAAGTAATAATTTGTTTTGGCATCTTAATAATAACATTTTCAACATGTTTGAACACTAGTGATCTAAAACGACAAACAAGTGGTGGAGTTTTATTCAAATGTGCAGATTTGATTTAAATTCACAAACTATAAATTTGTTTTTAAACTCAATGATTATTTCAAAAGAGTGAACTTAATTCTTCAAACAGTGACTTTTACATTTTAAAACCTGCTTTAAGTCATTGTATGCAATGAGCAACATCTAACCTGACATAATAATAATAATAATAATAATAATAATAATAATAATAATAATAATAATAATAATCAGAATGAAGAATAAATAGAATGAAGAGGGGGAAAAGGTTCAAGGCGTTTGGTAATAAATAAAGAAAAAATTATATTATATTAAAGTGTAATGAAAAATCTTTTTTTACCCAGCCATGATTTAAATCCTTCAAGGGTTTTTTGTTAATCAGAAAAGTCTAAAATAATAAGACTATGTGGAAACATAAAACAATGAGTTTGGCTGTGCCAGGGATTTAAGTCTGCAAAAACAGAAAAGCTAAAATAATTGAATTTATTGTTTTAAGTGTGAATGAGCATGACTACAGATATTGGCAAGTCTGGGAGAGCAGCAGCAGGAAACAAACATACAGAAGATTTATGCACAAAAAAGTCCAGATTTCATTTGACTTGACATTTAATAAAGTGTTTGCAGCTCATTTGAGAAAGCAACTCCAAATAAAGTAATAAGAACACCTATTAAATAAATAACTCTCTACTGCCCCCACCTGGTGTCAGCACAAAATAAATGTAAAGACAAAAATGGCTCCTACAGGGAGATTTACAAAAATTACAACAAAAACAATAAAGATGGCCACATTATCAACTCCAGCTAAACTTACTAAAACCACTTGTAAAGATCCAATAAATAAAATCTGTTGATTGCTGTTTTTGCTTGTACGCTATAAACTAAACTATAATCAATACAATGTTTTAATCTTAACTTGAGAAGAGTTGTTACTTTTGTACAACTCTGGTACATGGATGGGTGTATTGATGTTAAATTAGACCTCTAAGAAGTTGGAATCAATTACAAATAACATCAACTTAAAACATTTGATTTGTTTTTTAGATTAATAAGTGTTTAAGGGATGCCTAGATGAAGATGGAGGAGGAACTCTACATTCGACGAACCCCTCTGCATTCTACTCGGACGAACCCCTAACCTCTGGAAAAAGGCCTTCCACACTTGGGAGATGAATTGTGGGCCTCTGTCTGAAACGATTTCTTGAGGGATTCTGCCAAAGTTCAGGAAAACTTTCTTGATTAAATGTCAAACGCCGCGGGGAGCTTGGGAAAAGGTATGAATTTACATTAAAGTTATTGGTGAGCTGCTGCTACCATTCTGGATATTTATTTTGTTTCATTCATTTATTTTCCAACCCATCTTATTCCCTTTTGGGGTCATGGGGGTCTGCCGGTGCCTATCCCCAGCAGATATTTGGTGAGAGGTGGGGGTACACCCTGGATAGGTCACCAGTCCATCGCAGGGCAACACACACTCACTGAGCCTCGAACCGGCAACCTTCTAACTGGAAGGCCACAGTGCTACCCACTACATCACTCTGCCGCTCTATATACAGTATGTATATAGTATGTTAAATATATTAAACTTTAATTTATACTGAGAAAGCTATATTCATCATTCTCACTTTGTGGAGAACAACAGTTTTGTGTGAACAACTTGAAAATAAAGTTAATAAAATAACGACGACAGTAAGAAAAGACAAATTCTACATCTTGTGACAGCATTGGAGTTTACTGCTGTGTCTCATAGGAATATACCCAAGCTATTCACAGATAGCGCCCCATAATCCCTCTTCTCTCATTGGTGATTCCTTACGTTGCCAAAAATAAACTCTGTTGTGAGGAGCCTGTAGCACACAGTCATTATGCTGCATCATGGTGCTTTGATTCACTGAATATAAATAGATTTTTTTTGACTGTAATCATAACATCAATTAGATTCAGGTGGTTTCACCTTTTGCAGGACTCTCACAGCAAGGATGAACATTAAAGTTTTTTTGTTGCAAGGGACTGGGAACAAATCACATATTTGAAGAGTTCCTGGAGGCCCGCAGCCCTGCAATTTCTAAAAACATTTTCCTCATTTGAAGGATAAATTTCTTTTTTATTGATAGATGCTTCCAGGCTAACCTGGAGTCATTCCCGTCTTCCCTGAATTTTGTTTCTGGCTTCATGAAAGATTTTTAGAGCTCCAGGTGTTGGCACTTCATCTCAACAATTTTTTTTTCAGAACATTGATTTTTCTCTAGGTCTTGGGAGTTCTGATTCAAAACTCAACTCTTCTTTGCTATGTTTTACAGCATCACCATGAAAGCAAACTTTCAAATGGATTCATTGTTCACCACAATATTGACGTGAACAGTCTTTGAATATCAGTCTTTGAACAGTCTTTGCAATATCCAGAACACATAAAAAGTGGAGATAGTCTTTTAGACCCAATGACCAAAATGATGAAACAAAATTCTCTGGTCTGATGAGACTCAATTTGAATGCCAGGTGTTACGTTTGGAGAAAACCAGGCACCGCTCATCACCAGGCTGCTAATACTATCCCTACAGTGAAGCATGGTGGTGGCAGCATTATGCTGTGGGTATGTTTTTCAGCAGCAGGAACTGGACTAGACTAGTCAGGATAGAGGGAAAGATGAACGCAGCAATGTACAGAGACATCCTGAATGAAAACCTGCTTCAGAGTGCTCTTGACCTCAGACTGGGGCAATGGTTCATCTTCCAGCAGGACAATGACCCAAAGCACACCGCCAAAATATCAATTGAGTGGCTTCATAACAGCTCTGTGAACGTCCTTGAGTGGCCCGGCCCTAAATCCTTCTGAATATCTCTGAAGTGATCTGAAAATGGCCGTACACCATCGCTTCCCATCCAACCTGATAGAGCTTGAGAGGTACTGCAAAGAGAAATGGGCAAAAATTGATGCCAAGCTTGTGGCATCATATTCAAAAAGACTTGAGGCTGTATTCGCTGCCAAAGGTGCATCAACAAAGTACTGTGAATACTTATGTACGTGTGACTTTTCAGGTTTTGTATTTTTAATAAATTTGCAACAATTTCAAAAAATATTTTTCCACATTGTCATTATGGGGTATTGTGTGTAGAATTTTGAGGATTTTAGAGAGTGAGAAGATGCCTGAGGAATGGAGGAGAAGTGTCCTAGTACCAATCTTTAAGAACAAGGGTGATGTGCAGAGTTGTAACAACTTCTTCTTTTACTTTCGGCTGTTCCCAGTTTAGGGGTCGCCACAGCGAATCATCCTTTTCCACCTAACTCTGTCCTCAGTATCCTCTACTCTTGCACCAACTACCTTCATGTCCTCTTTCAGCACATCCATATATCTCCTCTTTGGTCTTCCTCTTGACCTCTTGCCTGGCATCTCCATCTCCAACATCCTTCTTCCAATATAACCACTATCCCTCCTCTGCACATGTCCAAACCATCTCAACCTGGCCTCTCTGACTTTGTCTCCAAAACAACCAACCTGAGCTGTCCCTCTGATGTGCTCGTTCCTAATCTTGTCCATCCTAGTCACTCCTAAACTGAACCTCAACATCCTCATCTCTGCTACTTCCATCTCTGCCTCTTGTCTCTTCTTTACTGCCACAGTCTCCAACCCATACATCATAGCTGGTCTCACTACTGTTCTGTACACCTTTCCTTTGATTCTTGCTGACACTCTTCTGTCACACAACACCCCTGACACTTTTCTCCACCCACTCCAACCTGCCTGCACTCGTCTCTTCACCTCTTTTCCACACTCCCCGTCGCACTGGACTGTTGACCCCAAATACCTAAACTCCTGCACCTTCTTGACCTCAGCCCCCTGTAACCTCACTGTTCTATTTCCCTCCCTCTCGTTCAAACACATGTATTCTGTCTTGCTGCGACTGACTTTCATTCCTCTTCTTTCTAGAGCTGACCTCCAACTTTCCAGGTTTTCCTCCACCTGCTCTCTGCTCTCACTACAAATTACAATGTCATCTGCAAACATCATTGTCCACGGCGATTCCTGCCTGACCTCATCTGTCAACCTGTCCATCACCATAGCAAATAAGAAGGGACTCAAAGCTGATCCTTGATGTAGCCCCACCTCCACTTTGAACTCCTTTGTCTGACCTACAGCACATCTCACTGCTGTCTTACTTCTCTCATACATATCCTGAACTACTCTGACATACTTCTCTGCCACTCCTGACCTCCTCATACAGGACCATAGCTCTTCTCTTGGCACCCTGTCATACGCTTTTTCTAAATCCACAAAGATGCAGTGAAGCTCTTTCTGACCATCTCTGTACTTCTCCATTAACAATCTCAGAGCAAAAATTGCATCAGTAGTGCTCTTCCTGGGCATGAAGCCATACTGCTGTTCACAAATATCCACTTCCCTTCTTAACCTAGCTTCCACTACTCTTTCCCAAAGTTTCATTGTGTGGCTCATCAACTTTATGCCTCTGTAGTTGTTACAACTCTGCACATCACCCTTGTTCTTAAAGATTGGTACTAGGACACTTCTCCTCCATTCCTCAGGCATCTTCTCACTCTCTAAAATCCTGTTGAATAACCTAGAAAGGAACTCCACTGCTGTCTCTCCTAGACACTTCCACACCTCCACTGGTATGTCATCTGGACCAACAGCCTTTCCACTCTTCATTCCCCCCAGAGCCTTCCTCACCTCATCCTTTCTAATCTTTTCAACTTCCTGCTCTATAGTATTCACCTCTTCCTCCCTTCTTTCCCTTTCATTCTCCTCATTCATCAGCTCCTCAAAATACTCCTTCCATCTTCTCAGCACACTCTCCTCACTTGTTAGCACCTTTCCATCTCTATCTTTAATCACCCTTATCTGTTGCACATCCTTCCCATCTCTGTCTCTCTGTCTCGCTAATCTATACAATTCCTTCTCGCCTTCCCTCGTGTCTAACCTGGCATACAACTCATCATATGCTTTCTGTTTGGCCTTTGCCACCTCCCTCTTCACTCTGCGCTGCGATTCCTTGTAGTCCTGTCTACTTTCTTCAGTCCTTTCAATGTCCCACTTCTTTTTAGCTAGCCTCTTCCTCTGGATGATGTCCTGTACTTCCTCATTCCACCACCATGTTTCCTTATCTTTTTTCCTCCTTCCAGCTGACACACCTAGCACCGTTCTCCCTGTCTCCCTGATCAACTCTGCTGTAGTTTCCCAGTCATCTGGAAGCTCTTCCTGACCACCCAAAGCCTGTCTCAGCTTCTGTCTGAATTCTTCACAATCTTCTTCCTTTTTCAACTTCCACCACTTGGTCTTCTTTTCAATCTTTCGTCTTCTCTTCTTCCTGACCACCAGAAACATCCTACACATCACCATCCGATGCTGTCTGGCTACACTCTCTCCTACCACTACTTTACAGTCTCTGATCTCTCTCAGATTGGCTCGTCTACAAAGGATGTAGTCTACCTGCGTACTCCTCCCTCCACTCTTGTAGGTAACTCTATGTTCCTCCCTCTTCTGGAAATAAGTATTAACTACAGCCATTTCCATCCTCTTGGCAAAGTCCACCACCATCTGTCCTTCTAGGTTCCTTTCCTTAACACCGAACCTGCCCATCACCTCCTCATCACCTCTGTTGCCCTCGCCAACATGCCCGTTGAAATCTGCTCCCACTACTACTCTCTCTCCTCTGGGAACACTCTCAATCACCTCATCCAACTCACTCCAGAATCTCTCCTTCTCATCCAAATTACAGCCTACTTGTGGAGCATAACCACTCACTACATTCAACATCACCGGTATGATCCGGTATGAAAATCGATTTGGTGACTCGCATATTTGGTTTTGGCATATTTTACGCCGGATGCCCTTCCTGACGCAACCCTCTCTATTTATCCGGGCTTGGGACCGGCACAGAAGTCACTGGCTTGCAACCCCTGTGGCTAGATTAAAAACACAATATTTAAACAATAGACAGAAATCCAGAATCTGACTTCCAAAATGTCAGAAATAATTTATTGAAATGTTTACTTGGAACAATTTAAAGAGTCAAGAAGCACATTTAAACATCTATTATTAGTCAATTTTTAATTGAAACCAGTCAGAAGTATTTTGATCTTTTAAGCATAGAAAAAGTTATTTAGATAAAAGATATTTGTATAAAAGAATGCTTTTTTTACACCCATTAATTTAAATCTTGCATTTATTGTGGCAGTGCAAACTACTATATAAAAAATTGTAAGTCTATACGATTAATTAGTTCTAACAGTAGCTCCCCATAACAATAGCTGGGCAAGCTGACCTTCAATACGATGCACCTATTTATTATCCTAAATAAATCCACCAATGAGAAGAGAGGGAGAAGAGTCAAGGGGACAAAGGGGAACAAGCCAGACATCCACAGCGCGGAACCGAAATACAGACTTTGTTTGAAGAATGAGTCAAAGGGAAAATAATGCAGCTAAGTCCTGTGGTGCTCAAATATAACTCTGGCGTCCTAAAGTCCAAAACAACACAAAGGCAAAGGGACGCAAGCATGAACACAAACACATGAAGCTGGATGCCCACAGAGAATCTGTGCCTGATTTAGACTGATTACAGGTCTATTAAAACAAACACACGCACTGAAATTACAGCCCATCTCCCACTGTGCTTTACATATGCCGATTTTCCTTCTTTGTGTGTGTGGATTTTTTCTCTTTTGTTCATTTTCTTGCATTTTAAAAACAAATGTGGTTTGTCCATATGCCCCAATCAGTATCAGTTCATATGTTCTTCTAATTTACAATGTTGGAAGAGCCATAATACAGCATGAATTTCGCTTGAACTAATGCTATTTACCTCTTGCTCTAATGGTTGTCTTGAACCTATTGCTTGTTACATGGAACACATCGTTTCATTATCTCATTCCTTTTTAAATTGAGTTTTGATAATTGAATAATAAAGGTATTTATGTCTGATTTATTTGAGCTTGTTTGGAACTATTAGTTAAAGTGGGTATGGTCACAAGCAAATATTTAGTTTGCAGAGATTTTGGTTGGTTTTGTAATGTGTAATTTGGGAGTTTTTCAGTTTGGCTGGACTAGTTTACATGCATTACGTTATGATTTGGATCATCTCATAATTAAAATACTCCACCCTAGGTGAAACTAAACCTTTTCTTTGCAGAGACTGAAAGCACAAACTTTTGAAAATCTCGAACGTAATTTCGGTCATTTTTGTGTGTTAAAGTTCATTTTTCAAATGTAAGATTGAAGTTTACGTATGTTTTTGAAAATTGTGCATTTCAAACCATTTGAAATATATATTGATTATAAAATATATTTTATATAAAGTAAAAAAGAAAAAATATATATTATTTAAAAAACAAGAGTATTTCAAGAGTATTTTATATTTCAGTTGTCCAAGCAAGTTTACAGGCAAACGTTTGTACACAGACAAATATGTGCATAAAAATGTGATTTAATTTGTTACTTAATTTGAAAAATGGAGCAAGTTTTTCCACAAGAAAATGTTTCACTCTCTAAACTTGTATCTCTAATCTATCTCTATTCACTAAACGAATTCTTGTAGGAGTTAAATACTTTAAATTGTGAGTATTTCCCCACCCATCCAAATAATTAAACTGAACTGAATTGACTATAGTTATATAGATAATTGTCATTATCTCTATATTCAAAAAACATCATCATAATTGTCTTAAATCAAACATCTAAGCATTCAGACTGCGTTTGTGGAAGAAGTGTTCCCAACTTAGCGAGTTTGTCGATAGATTTAGAGACTTTTCAGACCGCCTAGCGAGTCCCAACAAATCTAGTGACTTTTTCTGGTGTTCCTGGCGACTTTCAGCAACTTTTTTCGTTCTGCCTGACAAGCTCTTACACAGTCACAGGCTTAGCCACAGTCATTCACCTCGCTTCGTCTACGTGTGATGCTCTGTGAAGGCATTACACTTAGCTTTGGCTAGCATTTTGTCCATGCTTTACACACAATGGTTCAGAAAGGAGTGGAAATCATACCCCAAGTTCAAGGGTTGGTTAAAGCCTTTTATTGGGGATGATACAAGGGCATAATGCATGTATTGCAAGAAAGATTTATATGCCAAACTCAGTGACATAAAATACACATCCCGTTCTCATTGTTTTAATTATTATTTTATTTTATTTAGCATTACATGTTTGTTTTATAAAACCATATATGTTCATTTAATAATGACATGAAACACATTTACATGCAAGACTTTTTTGTTGCCATTGATTAAAAAAAAACATTTGTGGTGGGCCAGGAACGGATGGCACGCATGTCATATGATATTTATGAAAATTAGACAATGACATCATCTAGCAACTTTTGATCCAGCCAATAGCGACTTTTCTTTCTAAGGAGTTGGCAACGCTATATATTGTTGTAGCGTGACGTGGACAACATGTTCTGTCATGAAATCTCCATGTTTCTAAATATTTCACAGTCAATTGACAGTGGTATAATAACAAAGAGCAAACTGAGTCATGAATTGGCAATCCATGTAAAATGACAGTGTGCGATCAGCAGATGCTGAGGTGCTAATTGAGCAGAGCTCACAAATGCTACAGACGATGGTGTTTCATAGAATGGGTTTAGAGCACTGTAAAGTAAATAAAAGTAAATGAGGTTTTAGAGGGAGCTGATCCAGACCTAATTTGGTTTGGGGACAGTATGATAGCAAACTGTAAAATCAAATTTAACCCAAATTTCATTTCTCAATCATATACTCAGACTCCAAAGAAATGATTATCTTGCTGGAAATGCTTGTAGGTGCCGCGTCTCTAGAATGAAGACTTACTTCTCTTTGATGGTATAGAGATAGTTCCAGACTATGTAATCACACAGGGATAGGTATTTTGAGTTGAGCATCAGTTACCAGGCAGGATCGAGAGAGTACCCCAGCTAGGGTGCTAACTGGTACATACAACTTAATGATGCAAGCCGCAGATGCGCAAACCAAAATAAAAAACACTGGAGATGGAACTTAAGCACACCACAGATGAGTATGTCCAGGTACGTAACTTGCATAGCAGAGGATGGTAAGCGCTAACGAGGGAGTCCAGGAAGAGTAACCTGGACGCAAAGGTACACAAAGCTCACGGTTTGTTACGTACCGCGTTTTTTAACCACTGTTATCGTTTCGGTTCTGATGGCTTAGCAAAACTGTTCTTTTTAAATCATTCATTGTATAGACCACATGAATAGATTAATAATGGACGTTCATAGAATTCCCTTTATTTTGCTAAATCAAACATCAAGACACATCTTCAGAAATTTTCATGTTAAATTAAAACAATGAAATAAACAATTGTGCTCTAGGTGGGCATGAGCTTCTTCAGCAGCGAGCAGATTAGCGCACGGGTACCTAGGGGTTGAAGGACCAGGAACAGCTGTCTGAAGACAGCGCAGAGGAGCACTTGTGTTTCCTATGTTACCTTTTGCATAATTACATCTGATACCCACTTTTTCCATCTTTGTTGTATTGGTCAGCAAAGCCAGCAAAAAGTTGACACCGTCTCCTCATAGCCTTGACCATTCCTCCACACGGTGAGTGACATGCAAAGTCCCTCCCTCCTCTAACTTTAGCACTCACTGATTGGATATTTGCTTTTGGAGATTTGACTTTCTTTTCCTGGTGCAGCAGTTTCTTACACCAACCAATGTTCTTTTGCCTTCAGGGTGAAACTGGAGGATCACAAGGGTTAATATGAATTTTGGCAGCGCTAATCCAAGCCATATATCACCAAGCGCATTGATGCTAAACATCTTGGCCTCGTCCCAATAAAATGATTTTGGGATGATTTGGAGCAATGATCGTGAGCTAGGCCTCCTCAATTCAACATTTGATGTTCTTTTAAAGGCACTTTAAAAAAAAGTCAAATAATAACAAAAAACTCTTGTAATCTCTGTTTATAACTTTCCCATAAGCCCATTGGATTAGGAATGGGATATTGCATAATTTGAAATGTGTGAAAAAGGCCGTCGAGCAAATGCCTGTGGGACTATAGAGTATAACAAAAGCAAAAAATATCACTTTGAAAGAATATTTGAAGGTAAATTCATAGCTAAACATTTACAAATATTTATCCTTCGCAGTTAAATCCTAAGAGTTAAATTAACTCTACTCAGAGTGTATTTGGTCCCAGTCTCTGAGAAAGAACTAATTTCTTATCTATTTTCTATTATCTATTTTTTCCTTTTTGCACAGGAAAAAGCTAAATAAAAATGACATATTAAGAGAGGGACCAATGCACTCTGAACAGAGTTAAAATGAGACTGTTTAGGTATTTCTATTCATCGGTGATGAGGAGCAAGCTTTTCGAAACATAATACAAAAACAAAAGGTGCACTACTAAAAGATGGAAGTGTCATGCACAGATTGATGTACAAAAAAAACTCATTTAAATTACTTTTCTTCAGAGTTCATTTAACTCCATGTAGCATGGGACCAAATACACTCTAAATAGAGTTTATTTAACTGGATAGAAATTTAATTATGAAAATAATGAGCTTCAGACCTTGCCATTGCCGCTGTGCTGATATAGCCAAAGAGAGGTCAAATAATGTTATCTGAAACAAATGCTGAAATGATCATTCCATTGCCAACCCAAGTATGTCTGGCGTGCTTTATGCTAATGAACTGCTCTTTAATGCTTTGAGGACAAAATGACATTTAATGTGAAGCTTTCAGGCCCTTTCATGCTGTTTTGACCGATCTGCTGCTTAAATCAGGTTTATTTTATTTTATAAGTGACAGGCTATTCATTTGCAGTTTAGTGCATCCCTGGAGTTTCTGGTTCAGCAGAGAGGCTACTTGGCTCGCGACTTATCGAAATGTGATGATGCTCAGTTCATTCATTTCAAAATTTAATTTTGTGTTCAGTGGACACTTATCTTTCAGCACCTGTCTTCACTGTTGCTAGTAGAGTGAAATAATCACTGCTTTGGGAGATCATTCTGGGAGTTGCTGATGGCTGCGTGTCTCCAGTCAGATTTTGGCAAGTTGCATGTTGTTGATTTCCAAGCACTGCTTATCACTAGCTCCATGGCCAGCAGCTCCATATCCACTAGATAATCTTGGAGAATACTGAACGAGGAGGAAATATCTGGCCATCGGCATTTTATCATTCTATTTCTGGTTTTGTGAGTCCGCCGCCTCTTGAGAACAAGATGCATGGATAAGCAACTACAAGCTACGCTAATACCGATGAATTATTTTCGGCTGGCCTTTCTGCAAGCACAGCAATAGTCAGTTCATTAACGGTTGAATATTTTTGAATAAGCAAATTTTTCTTCTGTTCCCTTTCTCAGTGTGTGAGCAGACATCTCAGCAAGCATGAGAGATGGATTATGCTGAAAATCAACAGCGTGTATTACCATTCATCCCGCATCACACTGGTGTTCACATTTTAGAAAAATGCCATTTAAATACAAGACAGCCACAAAAAACAAGCTCAATTGAACTATGTGCATAATTTACATGATTTGTTCCTTGTTAAAAATCAAAAAGGTAACTCGGTTAAAGACTAATATCCATCCATCCATTTTCCAACCCGCTAATTCCCTTTTGGGGTCACGGGGGTCTGCTGGTGCCAGCACACTTTGAGTGAGAGGCGGGGCTATACCCCGGACAGGTCGCCAGTCCATTGCAGGGCAACATTCACTCACACATTCACACCAAAGGGGAATTTAGATTATTCAATTAACCTAACCACATGTTTTGGGGATTGTGGGTTAAACCGAAGTACCCACGCAAGCACAGGGAGAACATGTCACTGATGAGCCTCGAACCAGCAAAAACCTTCTAATTGGAATGCCACAGTGCCGCCCAGATGCTAATAGCATCCTGTAAATTATTTTAAATATGAGGTGGAAATTAGTGACCAAAAAGAAATATTTGAAAACATCTAATCCATCTACAAATATGTTCCAAAATATGAAGTGAACTACACACAAGTTAAAGATTTCAAGATTTAATTTTTTACAATTTGAATATTCATGGAAAACGATTCCCAAAAATGTAAAAAAAAAAAAAAAAAAAAAAACAAGTATTGCCCTCCCTATTGCCCTGGAGGATATTTCTGGTCAGAGCACATTTCGAACTGCCCGATTCAGAAAACGGCAGATATTTAGCATGACGAATACACAACCAGTCAGCATGTATTTGGTAGCTCTATTTATCTGGAACCAACCTGAGTAACAGACATTGACATCGATGGTGATGAACGAATAGTCATTGAAGCAAGGAAACAGAAATATCTCAAGATGGGGGAGACAGGTACAGGTGATTATGATTGAGACATGTGCGAATGAGGTGAAAGTGTGAAGAGGTGGCAGAGATCAGGACCAAAATGTTTAATGCTTAGATTCCTTCATTCTTGATAGTTTTTATGTGTTGTTTTTTTTTGGTGTCTTGTTTCGAATGCGTCCTTTCACCCCTGGCATGACCTTTCATGTAGGTTGCTGTAGTAGATTTGACAGTATCTCTATATTCCAGAGTGCCGATTAGACAGGTATTGCCTTTCCTGCCTCGGTTTCAGTACAGATTCCAATCAGAAGTCTTTTGGACATACATTTCTCTAAACTTCCTCTGCTGTTTCTCTTTCTGGCCTCTGACATCTTCAATTCTGCTCAGATGGGCACGGAAGTCTTGTGTATGTTATCAGCGCTGACAGAGAGAGAGTGTGTGCAAAAGGGAGAGAGAGTCTGGCTAACAGCAGCTTTCCATCTTTTATCTCTCTCACCTTCACACCAGTTTAGTCAGGGAGCGTGAAAAAGCCCTTGTGCACACAGTGCTGGGAGTCAACCCATAATCTCTGCTCTCTCTCTGTCTCTTGGTAACATAGAAGCATAACAAAGTAGTAAAGTGCTTTCTACTGGTTTGAACTAACCAAGCCATTTCTCACACAAATTGTTGCCTATGCTTTGTGCAATCCAAGGGCATAGGTTTGAATAAATATGTCTGACTATACATGACAGATAAAGTTAGAAGTTTAAAAATAACACAAGTTTTAGCAAACAACTTTGTTTTGCTCAAGAATGAGGGTGAATTTTAACTCTGAATGTGAGCACCCCAGATTTTTGATGTGTAAATAGAAGGTAAGAATACTGATAGATTATTAAACAATCTGTCGATTGATAATAAGTAATGGAGGAATCCATGGATTTTTAATTTGGAACTCTTTTGAACTGTTTTATCAGTCACATGCCATGATTTGTGTCATCACTTTATTGTTGCTAAATTAAATTAATTCTTGTCTGACAAAAGTGAGAGTCTATCTAACTTGTAATCTCACTAGGATTGCCACTGATCCCTTAAAATATTGAATCATCCAGTATTTTCAGTATTCAAGAAATGGCCAGTTTGATTTTTAATCGCCACAAGATGCATTCTGTCCCATATTCTGGAATTTTCCCACATCAATTCACTCAAACCAATTCCAGACTAATCAACCCTCGATGGAAATGCATTTCATCTCATGTATTATGCTGATGATTGGAAGCTGAAGCAAACAAACAAACCTCTTGAACTATTATTCATGCTCAACTTTGATTAGTCTTGTCAAGATTTTTACTCTACTGAATCAAAAGACAAAAAAATACTCATTATAGTCACAAGAAATACACCAGGAAAAGAAAGTAACAGATAAATTCCCGTTGTGAGTCTTTGTTTTGACATTGTATTTGATTTCAGTTTCTCATTGTGTTTCTTTTTATATTTATTTTTGAGATTTTTAGCCTTTATTAACACAAAAGGACAGTAATGAGACAGGCGGTTAATTGGGAGAGAGTAGGGGGTTGACACTATTGTATTTCTTGAATTATTTTTTTTATTTTTGTTCATGAAATGTTAAGATTAAAAAACTATTTTAATGTAATTTAAATACTACATTTAATCCTGATTAACAAAAACTCTGAGGAAGACTTGTACATTCGATAAAACTTTATTTTTATACCAATTTAAAAACAACATTTTTAGTGCTTTGAACAAAACAAAAAACTCAAACACAACATAAAAGTAACTAAGCTACACATGCAAAACCGCCATGAAATAAAACAATAGTGCAATTAAAGCAAAAAGATCATAACAAACAAACAATTTTTTAAAAAATTCTAAAAATTCATTCATTTTTTCATTCGTTCATTTTCCAACCCGCTTATTCCCTTTTTGGGGTCATGGGGGTCTGCCGGTGCCTATCTCCAATGCTCAATGGGCACTTCGACAGGTCCCAGTCCATCGCAGTGCAACACTCACCCACATATTTACACCATCACAGCTGTGTATGGCTCTGCTGCTGATCATGTGATCGGTTGTATTTTGACAATGTCTTGAAACACACATGCTCTAAAGGTTTTAACTTTAGTGTGGTGAAAGCTGGTGGAAAAGAAAATGGGAAATGAACTCTCAAACTGATTGTATATTAACCCGTAACCCGTAATAAGTGAGCATTGACGCTTTAGCACAAACCATTTTTCAGGAAAAAAAAAAAAACTGAATTCTGCTAAAATAATAGAAAAAATGTCCCATGCAATAACAATCAGCTGCTGTACTCCAGCAGTCTCTTAATGAAAAGATTTTTCTAGGTTTAAATAAACATTGCCCATGAAAAATATTCCAACCCTCAAGTTATCCCCATGTAACCCATTCTGTGTCATATTAATTGATTTAGCGCTAGTGAGCATTGCCAAGCAACACATATTCTGATGAGGCAAGAGCAGATTAAGAACAAACGGATGAATAATTGAAATTCAGCATAGCCTTTAATTAGCGTTCGTTATTTTGATGCCAAGATGCTGTTGCCAATTTGACAAACATATACATCAAATAAAGGAGTGGTTGCATTTTTGTATGGACATGGTGGTTCAGTGAGCAAGTCCATGGTGTTGCTCAGGTTTAATTGGACTTTATTCACAAAAAGAGACTAATCAAATTGCAGTTGGAGTCTTCCCTAGTATGATAATGGAGCCAGAGAGCATTCACAGCCCAGAGCCCCTGAAACACAGCCATGTAAGGTGTTTAAAAAATCATCCCTACAGATTTCCTATTCACAATCCTTCCTGCCAAAAGAAAGATTGGATCTTATTCAATCAAAAACTCGAGTTAATTGTGCATATTAACTGTTTCGCTTGTGGGCTTCCAAAAATACAGCTATTGTTACAATTGAGTTCATAGTGTTTATTTTTACCTTTTTTGTTGTCTGTGCTCGGCACTTAGATTGGTTATACAGTTCTGTGATTCTTTTAGAATAATTGTTTATATTTGGTTGCCTGAATGATTGCTGTTTCCTCCCATTGGGCCATTTGTTGGAAAAGGCTTTGAAATTGGAACTGTAATGTGACAATATAAATATAACATGAGTCATTGCATGTTCAGACGCTTTGTGGATGGTTATTCGTGGGGCAACGTGCAATTAAACTCCTGCCCAGAGTAATGCAAAAGTTTCCAGTTGGAGCCACAATCCCTGACCACCACATCCAGAACACCAGCATGGGAATGGCCAATGGTATCTGAGTCTGCAGGAAAGATAAGATCGTGTGACCAACACCCCTTCTGCTGCAAAACCGTGAAAACATGAAAAATGGCGATTTGCAATAATTTAGTTTAAAATATTTGTATAGAAATATGGTAAATATTTGTTAGTGTTAGGATTAAGATTAGGGTGGTGGTTATGGTTAGGGTTTAGAGTTAGTGTTTAGGGATAGGCTAACAGAAGCAGAGCTGAGACAAAGTCACTACTTTACAAGTCCAATCAAGTCTTAAGTCAATACACTGCAAGGCCAAGTCAAAGCAGGGCAAGTCCCAATCAAATCCCAAGTAAATGCAGAGAAAGTCAAAGTCAAATCTAAAGTTGCATAATTTTAATTTCAAGTCACTTCGTCATTTACAAAAAAAATGCAGTAATACTAAGCTTTCCTGTGGTTCTTCTGTCAACTTAGATTTTAATGTAGATGTAAACTTCTGCTGTTAAATTCTGTTAGGCCAACAGGACTCAACCAAAACAAAAATCGAAAATGCAGAAACGTCCCGGTAACCTTTAACATGGATTTGATTCCTAAAGAAAAAAGTTCAGTCATGTGCGCGTCAATCAAATGGAGTAGCCAAAAGAAGAACTGAGATCGTAAAGATTTTTATTGGCTGATTACATGTGGTCTCTCTCTCGTACGCAGAAGCATGTGCCATGTGAACTCACACCGAGCAAAATGTGAATGTGAATTTATTGTTCAAGGCTTTCAGAGTCAAAGTTCAAACTTTTTGCCATATTGTCCAATCGAATCTGACTCGAGTTCAAGTCATATGAGTCGAGTCCACAAGAATCTATTCTTTTACTCCTTCCCATCACTCCTGCACTGAGGATCTGAGGGAGGTGCATTTCTCGAGTAATCAGCATACCGCACTGTGAATTCTGTAGTATTGTCACTCTGCGAAAGAGGTGGATACTCAGGTGAGAACTACGTACAGAGTTATTCAGACTCGATGCTCAGTTCTGAAACCACGACACTTCTATCCATAACAGGAAGTTGCATGTGCACATGTGCACCCGTCAATGGTAGCCTCCAGTCCAGCTTTTTTACAGTCTGTGGTCTGGGTCTGCTGAGAAAGCGCAGCACAGGTAAGTATAAATGGTAAGTAAACTCATTGGGAAACCTGGAGAGAAAGCCAATTAGGGAGTCCAGGAAGCAACACAGGGAAAACATCGACGACGGACAGGAGGCTGCTGGGAGTTGTGATTTTTATAGGCAGCTTCAACAACGGTGATAGGGTAATCAAGTAATTGGTTGCAGGTGATTGTTATTAGGATCTTGGGTAAAGTTGCAGACAAAGACGTTGTCAGTTCACCTTGTTTGTATTTAAATTATTTTTAGTTCAAAGGGTACAATTGTCAGTTTAATTCAATTCAGTTTAATTCAACTTTTTCAAGTTTTATTATTGTGGTCTTATGACCCCCAACCCCCTTCCAGCCACACACGCACTCGCACACACCCACCCACACACACAGATGGTGCCAGTGGACACAGTTTTTGCAGGTATAAGCCAGAAGGAAAGTCAGAAGGTAGTGAATCGTAGATCTTACAACTTGTTAGACTACATCAGGGATGCTCACTGGTGCAGGTATGTGATTGTAGGTGCATGGGGATTGGTTGGCAGGCTCAGTTTGAGGAGGTGTTGTGGAAGGGGAGAGTGATTGGTGATTGCCGGTGTCTCTTCTGAAATAATTGAAGTATTGGTCTCTTTTGATTTATTGGCCAGTTACAGCTAAAATTAAAACATTAAACTTTATTCTGACTGATATTTAAAGGTTAATTTCCCATTATCTCAATTGGTTTATGTTTTTTTTTTTTTTACAGTCAGAGTGAGTAAGTTTTTTTTATGTTCCCTTACTGTTCTCTGTACTCCTCAAGAAGAAATACCTTTCCCGGGTTAGTAAAGCCTGGTCAAATGTTTTCACTTTAGCTTGCTCTATATCTTAGCAAGAAAAGCAATTGATAATCACTTTAGGACAATATGTCTCTTCAAATCCTAATTAGATTTTAATTTATGGCCACCTTGAGCATTCTCATAAATCAGAAACTTATTTCAGTGTACGCCAGCAGTGAGGAAGAGACAGTAGCTCTTTTTCACAAACAGACTGATAATCATGTGCATCTGTTCCCATATCTGCCTTCTCTTTCTTTGTGTATTTCATAAATCCTTTCATTTAGCTGTATATGTGTGTATTTATCTCTCCATCAAGCCATCATAACCTCTGCCTGCTTGTTGTTCAGTTTGTCTTTTTGTTCATAGTTTAGTTATAACCATTCTGAAAGCTAAAGCAATATTGCTCTATTGTTCCGGTAATCAACGGACCGATCTCTAAGCAAGAGGTCAAACGATTATAATCATTGATTCCATAGCTCAGTATATCATCTCATTTTGCATTATGACATTTAGTCCTGTTCTGCACAATGTTTTACCTTGATGAAGAAAGGAGTGCATGAGCAGAGATTTCCATCGTGGAAAATTGCCAGTAAAGCATTTGCAGTTTGATAAATTGGAAAACTAATGAATGGCTTTGTCCCATTATCAAAGACCTCCTTGGAGATAAAACATAAGAGTGTATAGCGCAAGGCTGTCTCTTTATCCTTCACTTCTCTTTACCAGGAGAGTCTTTATTGTGAAAGGTTTCCATAGACTTTTTCAGGCCTGAGATTGTGGTTCTGAGGTCAAATTTCTGAGTGCTGCTAATTGTAAGTTGAGCTTTTGCCCTTTGGTTTCTTTTTCATTTCAGGAAAGTGCTTAGTATCAAAGGTCTCATCGCTGTTACATATCTACACACTGTGAAAAAATATTTACATTTTTCACTCAATTTTGGCATTGGCAAGTCGGGAAGACTTTATTACAGTTTTTTTAGAAGATAAATTGTTTAAATTTTGTCACGGGTGACGAGAGAGACACAGACAAAAGGAGGCACAGTCGCAATCACGATGGGGAATTTTTTTAAAACCTGACCACAGGTTTTGTTTAAGTCCCTGACCAGACCAGTGCATTTGCCAGTCACTGCATCTGTTTTGAATTAAGTGGCAATGACGCAACCCAGCTTTATTTTTTATTTCAAATTGAATGTGCTGCTTTAAAGGTGATTAGTTTTGATATTTTGTGTTCAAACGATCATTACAAGAGTTATGATTCCAAAATGTGCCATCGGTGCCAAATGGTGGTGAACAGAAGGAAAACCACTTGTAAGTACAAGACCTGTGATATGGCTTGTTATTTCTAAACAAAAAGGGCTTGAAACAATACGGTTTAAGAGAGTTTCACATTTTTTGGTACAATTTTTTTTTAACTTGTCTTTGCTTTTTAGGGGGGTTTATCAATTTTGATTTTTGTTATTTTGTGTGGGCTGACTTTAATACATCTATTTTGGGTGATTTATAATTGTGGAGAATGGAGAAAGGGGTGATAAATACTTAAATTCAGCGTCTTTTACTACATGAAGGAGCTTTAATGTGAAGGGAAAGGAGCATTTGTCCGATATGACAAGTTCAAATCAGAATCATGAGTTTTAGCGTAAGAGAATAAATGTGTTCATTTGATGGGACAGCGGTCATTCAGAGGTCAGAGTCTATGTTTTGAGTGTTTTACTCTTGTGACCCTATCAAAGCAGGTTGCTAGTTTATGAGAGACACATAAACTGTAAAAATGTAGTAATGAGTTAAGAGTTAAGTCATGAATATAGCTCAGATAATGAATTATTATGATATCAAAGACGCCTCTTTTTTGTCAGTGTCCAAATTGCCAGCACATTGTGAACAATTCATTCTACATCAGTTGTCCTACACAATGAAAAAACTTTTGGTTGTGTAGCAGCCCTAAAAGCAATGTTTATTCTGATTCATGGGTCCCTTTCATTTAAATTCATTTTGATATTTTGCTCTGGAGGCCTTTGTGTGGCACATATACACTACACATAAAACACACAACCTGCATTCTCTTCAGAGTCAAGAAATGTACATCTCATCTCACAGAAAACCGCAAAAACACTGTCAAAGAGAGAAAAGATGTGCAAATAATTGCAGCAAGGTAGAGCAACCTGAATCCAACAGCCTCAAGGTGACTTATGACTTACCACACATCTTCTTCAAAACCGTGGGTTTATTTTTGTCCTTTTTCTCTTTTTCCAGTAGATGAAAATAAGTAAGTGCCTTGGGTAAGATAATAAGAACCTGTTTACATGTCTGATTAACACTGGAGTCTATAGAGTGTGAACAGCAGAGAAAATGCTATCTGCTAAGCAGGGCTTCCCCCTGCAAGTGCCATCAATCCCACTTGCAGTTTCATCAGAAAACAGTGGATTACTTGAGACATGTGCTGCATCTCCATTGCCCTCTAATGGTTATGACCTAAACTGCAGTATAATAGTATTTCCCTATTTCCATCCATTTTGCCATTTGCCTGTTCAGTAATGCATTCCAAACTACCTTTTGATGCAGTTTAAGCTATTGAATTGCAGTCTTGACTGCCCAAAAGCATCTCGGATGCAAGCATGGCATTACTCTTATCTGCTGGCTAAACGATTATGCAAAGATGCATGTGCAAAGTCTTTGTAAACAAGCTTCAAGATTTGCAGGTTTTCACACATGGGTAAAATTGTAAAAGGGAGTAAGAGATTATGGCGATCAATGTCCAGGATAAATGACCTGCATTTTGAAGGACTTTCAGGTCTTGGAGTTTATCAATCTATTTAAAGAAAGTGGCAACAGTTTGACCCAGATTTGGTTTTTGGGTAGATCTGGTGTTAGGAAAGCCTTTACAAGCCATTTGGGGTGGATTCATGAGGGTTGTTTCAAAAACATGTTAAAGGATTACATATGTATGTATGGATGGGTGGTTGGATGGATGGATGGATGGATAGTTGGATGGATGTATTGATTGAAATAAAAGATTAATTCAATCAATTGATCAATCGATTAAAGATTGATGCATGAATGGGTGAGGGATGGCTAAATCTATGGATGGACAGATAGATGTGTGATTGGGTGGATGATAGATGGATATATGGATTGATCTTTGGATGGGTGGGTAGATGATGGATGTATATATTGGGATATATATATATTAGGGGTGTAACGGTGCGCTAAAATCGTATTCGGTTCGGTACAGTGTCTTGGAGAGTTCGGTTCGGTTCATTCGGTTTGGTACAAAACAATAAGAACTTACATATTCTTTATTTTGAAAAGCTGCCAATACACAATAGAATTCTTGCATAAAATAAATAAAAGTGACACATTTGGGTGATATTTTAAATAAATTGCACTCTTTATAAAGAAAAACAATTTTTTTTTAAATACAAAATGAAATACTGCAACTAGTTACGACCTAAAAAAAACTTTTAACACTAGCAACAGCTTCAGTTTGTATATCAACAAAACTAACTTTTTAAGTTTTAGGCTAAAAAGATTAACCTATCCACATTTTCTGAAGAGAGCACAGATCTGGTTGCAGTGACAATATCTCCAGCAGTAGAAAATGTTGATGTGTTGCCTGCCGATCTCCGTGGAACAATGTCGGCATACAACTTTACATTTATCCACTCGTCTATCCCCGTTATGTCTTTTAACAGAGAAGTCAAAGTGTTCCCAAACAGGAGACCGTAGTGAAGTGGGAGGGTCTTCAAGCTCTGGCTTCTCTTTCGCTGTTGCCATTTCTCACAGGTACCCGTGCACCTCTACTGTGCGTCACTCAATAGCATCTGTGCGGAAACATAACATCTGTGCGCTAATAATAAATTTATATTATTTAATAAAAAATACCGAAACGGTACGCAATTGTACCGAACCAAACAGGCCGTACCGAATCGATTCAATACATCCCTGTGAACCGTTACATATATATATATTGAGCCCAGACATTGAGGCCAGAGCCATTGCTCAGCTGAAGGTCACTGAGCAATGATGTAACTAGACCTTTAAGTAAAGAATTTCCGTTTAAATCAGTCATATTCAATTGAAGCAGGCAGCTTAATCAACCACCCCTGGACTTCATTACCCATGACCCTCTGCGCTCCCTCCATGTCATTTAAAAATAAATTTGAGGGTTCTTTCACACTGAGACAGATTTGTTTCCAGTCCATGGCCAATCATGGTTTCTCTATCTCTTCAATCACCACTGATTTGAGCTTCACACTTGTGAAGCATCCTCGAGCACACTCCTGTATTTAAATAACCAGATGCATGGAGATGGTAGAAGAAGCATTCTTGTGTGAAATAAAATGTGTGCCATTGACTTGATGCTGCTACTGATGGTGTTTTTTGTTTTGACGCCTTTTAAGTCTTTTAATCATCCATCCTAATCAAACATTTGAATGAATCGCGTAGAATGTAATATTCCTTGGCTTTTTAGTATCATTTGTGTGTCAGCTAATTCATGTCCGAGATTCATTTGTTGACAAAAGATTCAAAGTCAAATGTACTCAGAAATGGGTTTTAGACTCAAATATAAAAGTTCCCTGAAAGTTTCCCTCAAGTGCGTTAACTAATTGGGTTTTTCCACTACATTATACTGTACAGTACATTGTGATTTAATTGGTTTTACGCTGAGTTCTGTTCTGAAACTTTTTGGCGCCATTTCTGAAAAGGCTCCATAACTGAGATTAATCAAACTGGGCTGGTACTATTTTCTGACTGGTCTCTATAAGCCTGATGTATAAATACCTTCAGATCATTGATTGGGTTGCCAAATTCGCACTGCATGAGAGCATGACGTCACAAAAACGCTATGTTGTTATAACTAACAGCAACAGTGCTGCAATCTGCTTTAGTCAAATGACAAGGTACAAACCTTTCCAGTACAGAGAAACAAATCCAGCATGATCCTAGTGGAGGCAGAACATAACTTCTATGACATTGTTTATAACACCCTCACTGAAACGACACAAAATCCAATGCTTAAGCAAGACTTCCATTTTGAAAATAGCAGGACTGAACCAGTAAGATCTAGTTGAATGCAGGGGAAAGCTTTACAAGTGCTCTACTCTGTATTAGTTTTGTTCATATGTGGATTTTGACCCTTGCAGGAATTCAGTCTGTGTTTTCCTCATAAAAGCTGCACACGGATCTATAACGTCCTTATATTAGAATCTTATGCAACAAATCCCCAGAGCTGAGCTAAGGAAACCAGACTCTTGCCTCAGATTCCCATAGGCGATAGTTGGTAAGTGTGTACAAACCATAAGCTAAGAAAAACAAATGACAAAATCGCTTTACACTGAAAATAAAACAAAATGACCATCATGATGAAAGTGATCAAAAATCTAAAACTAACCAGCAAAACGATGGTCAACAGAAGAAAGTAGAAGATATTCTAGCAGCACTAACCCCTGCAGGCATCTATGAAAGTTCCTCAGCCCCCACAACCTCAGATTAGCTCAATTTCCACAATTAACTGGTAGGGGAGCAGAGGGTCGAGAATGATTTAAAACCTGCTGGCTTCTCTCCCGCTGACTCTGCAGACATCATGCATTTACCACATGGTGGAAGGAGAACGATGTGTCTGACTCCCCTCCAGTTCTCTAGTCATCCTGGGGTGGACCACCTTCCTATCACGTTTTGTCTAATTACCATTAGTTCCCATGGTAAAACCCAGACACCACTTCAGGTCCCCTGTTTCTCTCCAGTTGGCCAGAATCCCCTCTGGAAAACAAAAAATATAGTTTTTTTGTTTGTCATAATTGTGTAATGTATCATTCATTCAGAATCATAGAATCATGCATAGGTCACCTTTCTAAATGAAATAAAGCATAGTTCATATGAATGAACTGTCTCTTACCATAAGCACAATTAAATTGGAAATTGGTGTGATTAAGCTGCGAATATTGATATCATCAAGTGTTTTTAACGTATTTTCCTTGCACTTTCATTAAATATTTTAACTTGTTTAGTGAACTAATAAAACATACATGCTTTTTTAGTACATTTAAAAAATATTGCAAATAGCTGATTTTTATAACCAAAAAAACATATATAAAGGCTTTATTTTAATAAAAAATTTGTTTTTAACATATATTTTAACATTTATTTAATAAAAGAATTAGTTATTGTTTTCAACATGTTGCATGGCTGAACCGTTATGAAGAGTAAGTCATTATCGATATTAGTCGATATAGTTCAACAGTGAAACTCTTGCTGACAAAAGTTAACATTACTAAAAATTGATATGAAGAATTTTTATTTCCAAAATACCATAACTCCATTTCGATGAATTTGAGTAAAAATATGAAATTTGAATTTGAGTAAAAATCCAAAAATTCCCTTTGAACGTCTTTGCTGGACTTTGTTTACGGTAAACAGCTGGAAAATGGCGTGATTCTATTCTGTTTTCATGGAATGGTTATAAAATGATTGAAAACTTTTGCTATAATTGAAATTTTTCCACCTACTCAGAAGCCATTCATCATGTTTTGGAACCAAACTCCTCCTATAGTTTCCCCGATACTTGATGTACAGAGAAGATTTTTTTTAAAATAACATTGTGTTTATTTTTTTATGTAGATATGTGGAATTTGGAACTATATGGAACATAATATTCCCAATATTCTATGTACCAAACTTCTCTCCCAGGTATCCTCAAGACTCACCAAAAATCCTGTGATAAGCTGTTCGACCATTTTCATGGGCAGTTAAATAAATCAGTGCTGTTGTTCTCCCCAAGAGAGTCTGTAACAATCCCGAAGCTGCCTATTTGACCCACTACAGTCCAATTAGTAGTGCTGGTCTGGTGCTGATCCAGCATTCCCAGTCGACTGCATGGCATTGAGGTCAGGGGCTGCAACACTATTGGGACATGTAGAGCAAAATTTAGAAACTCTACCAAAATCAAAGAGCTATGGGAAGAATTAACTGTGTCTAGACCACATTAATGGTTACTCTTTACACACTAGAGATCAGGAACCTGGAGATGAAGTGATAAACTGGCAATTTTATTTCTTTCAAAGGGATAATAATTGTAAGTGATTGGTTAACAGAGACAAAGTATGATCAGAGAAATACATTTTTGTTTCCTAACCATTTTTTTTCATGTATATAATGTAAGACTAAAGACAGAAAGAAAAGAATAAAAATGATGCCAATGATTAAACAATGGCTGCATTTGTTGGAAACTTAGGGATCCTGAACTTGAATTCAATTTCATCATCTTGAAAGAAGTGACTACACTTTTTTCTCTGCAGTATCTAAAATTGTGTTCAATCATTTTCAAGGTCTGGCTATTGCAGTTTTAAGATCTTTAAATCACTAAGCAAAGCATATATATTACTAAATCATTTTATTCAATTTGGTTTCAATATTTTCTTACTAAAACCTTAACATGTATCTATATTTGTACTAAAAAACAATAGAAATGACAATCCACTATGGACATAAAACAAAAAAAATCAATAAAACCTCAGTTAAGTCGGATGGTTTATCTCTTCACTGTCACATCCAGACAAAGAGGCCTGATCTTTGATCACTTCTTGACATTCTAAGCACTTAGAGTAACCCTTCCAGAATATCATCACAACTTCGGGTGTTACTTTCGTCAAAAACCACTGCTACACTGTCCCAGGTACTTGTAATGCCCTGCATTGACTATTGTTTTTTTCCTTGTCTTCCACAGGGTACGTTGTGACTAGATTAATTACCCAATAAAAATGCTGTGAACAAATTACACCTTAGCTGGGTTCCCATCACATTTCTAAATCACGTACCCTACCATCCACTACATACATCCAGACACTATAAGACTTTACTTGGGTGTAGGGTGTTTGCCACACAGTACCATGTTAGGTGTCTCTCCCTCTTTGTTGTGTGCATTATACTTTTACCTTCATGAGGTTCACATTCCTGTCGTTTGGTTTACCCTCTGGATAAGTCACAGTTTTTCTCCATCCACTGTGAGACTATTACTCAGCAAATCTTTGAGACTCGCCACTAATCCCAGTCTCTTTCAGAATATAGATGGCCCCTCTAGTTTTTGTGTCTTAGGACTTCAGATCAGAAATCCTCCTTTTTAGAGGACTTTTGCGGTTGTAAAATAGAATACTGTTCTTGCAACTGGATTCTTGTTATAGTCTCATCCTTCTCTGTCTTTATTTTCTGCCTTTTTCTCCCTTTTCTCATATCTTCTGTGTATTCCTTCCACCTTGGTCATGTGATCGGTCTTCAATCACATTATCCCTCACAGTCCATGTTTTTCTGTTTCTTTCCTCTGCCCGTCTGGCGTCCTATTTAGTTATTTTTATACCAGAGGTGTTGTGTGTTCAACCTGTTTTTAATCCCCTGTCTATGTAACCACACATGAGAGGGTAGGTGCTTGGTTTGAGTTGGACAGTTTTGTTATTTCCAGGGGAGTGAACATATGATGTGGTGTTTCCTCCTTTGTATGTAAACCGTAAATATATGTAATAATTTATTTATATATTTATTTTTCCCATGGGTCAGTTCACATTAAATCAGGATTGGTGGACATCAAGATCAGCCAGGCAGAGGAGGACAGCCAAGAAACCAGAAGAGGACAGGGACATTAGGTGTAGCAGAACCACTCCCCAGCCATACCCAGACCCACACACACCCCAACCAGCAGCCCCAACCTCCAAACTATTTAGATTATTTAGATTTGTAATGTTTTTTTTCTTTAAAGTCCTGGGTTTATGATAGGTTTCTCTTCTGTCAGCTCCGTCTGATTCAGTTGATAATAAACTGAATGTTTGCGTTGGAGTGTACTCAGCAGCCTGAAGACGGAACATTGTGATAATCCTTTTATTAAATGCCCAGATAGAAACAGATGACTTCTGTTCCCTCCGGGCTAATCTCCATCACCATGGTCAAATCATTAAACATGAGCGGGTGAAGGAGAGACGGAGAGACGCGAGCATCTGAAGGTCATATCCACTCATTCAAAATATACATAAGCTTATACAATGGACTGACAAAAAAAAGCATCCGGAGGCATCAGAATTTATTTTCCTGATAGTTGGAGATTGCCAGAAAACTGAATAGTGAGTGTTCTTTCACATGGGAAAAGAGAAATGGTGTTAATATCAAGAAAGGAAATGGTGAAGGTCAAATCTGGAATTAGAAATGGTAATCTGCAGAGAGAATGTGAAATGTGTAGAGATCACTTGAAGAGAAAAACCTGTGAAAAGGGTCAAATTGTAACAGACAAAAAAGCTAGTCGGAAATTAAATTTTGTAAAATGGTTATGAATGGAATTAAGTGTCCCAAGGATGATGTCTTCACTTAGATCCATTATTATGAATTTATTTAACTCCTGAGAATGAACGGAATACGTTTCACATGTAACCTTCATCACAGCATTGACTTGTTGTCATCATCCAATATTAAATTTATCACAGAATCCTTGAAATGAAACAAACACAGCGTTAGCTCACAATAAATGTTTCTTTGTGAGCCGCTTCTTAATCAGTGTGACCATTTTAATGATGCCATGGTTCTGTGATTTATATGGTGATCACAGGATCCAACTTATACAACCATAAATCATCAGGACCGCAATAAGACTTTATGCGCCACATGTTGCGAATAATACATTTGGATATCATCTGCACAAGATAGGGAGGATAAAGGAGGGTGGAAAACTCTAATCTCCCATTAATCTAATTCTACGGTGAATGCATTGACATGTTCTGTTTAAGAGAATAAGTAAACACAACGGGGCTCAGTAAGAGGAATAACTGATGCAATTAGTAAAGAGAATGTTTTGCTAATTCAATTTGCCTTGTAACTGAAAGGAAGAGTAGGGAAAGAGAATATGTTGATACGTGATTGTTTAGCTAAGCATTTAGGCAAATAGAAACGTATTGTTCTATAGCTCTTTGTCTAACATGGTTCTTAGTATTGAAGACATTGACTAATATTGGTGTTTTGCAGTTCTCATTAGAGGATGTTTGTGCCTTCATGATGAAAACAGAGTATTATAATAAGATGAAAATATAAAGGTGAGAGACAATTCATTGAAAATTATAGACAAAGAAAAATATATGAAAGAATCAAGGTAAGAGTGCAAACTAGCGGAGTAGCTAGACTATTGAAACTAGTAAAGCATAAGTCTAAATAATTAAAAAAGTGAGTAAAACATAATTTTCGCATTGTATTTATTGTTTCAGAAGTGACTAGAGTCACAATCACACCAAGATGATATCTCCCAGTAGCTCTACTGTAATCTAATGGGTTTGAACCATTGCATGTTTAATTTCTATTTGAAGTTATCTTCAGGTAGCAAATTCTAGAGACAATGAGCAGTTTGAGTAAAGCTCTAGAGAACATTTTGGTCAGGCAGAGAGAGGCCTTGAGGAGGAGGATGGTTCTGATTGATAAGGAGTGAGATTATGCAGTGAGAGTCTTTCAAATTGTTATGGAGCCAGAGAAGACGTTGAAGGATGAGTGAATGTGTTGCATTAAAGGAAAGCCTTTTTCATAGAAGGATCTGCAGCACACGCCCGTTTATATGTTACACATTTGGAAGATGATTTTATGCAATGAATCCCACATCCACATTATTTGAGCCCAAGCATTGGTATTGGTAACATGAAACTCTACTGAGCTTGGAAAAAAAACATTATGTGTAAAAAATATTGCGTATGGTCAGCTCTCATAAACACACACACTCTCCTTTCTTGCTAATGTTGCTTGTGTGCTTTTGGTATTTTCCTGCTGACTATACCAAACAGAATAAATAAACTCAAAAAAACCTACAACGCCACCCCGGGAATTTCACTTGGAGAATAAAGCATGCAAGTACGTACATTCTGTTTAAAAGATATGAGAGACAGACAGATATCACATGTACACAATATGCTTTGTGAGTTAAAACATCTAAAAGCATATGAACACAGGGATGTGGCACAGGGATGTCTGCAAGGAGCTGAATTCACCTCCGTCATGGAGGAGGCCGCACACACACACACACACAGAGTGGAGCCTTAAGCTAAACCCCCGTTCAAGGTGTACAAGGCTATCCCTCCACCCCAAACATTCCCAATCCCAGTTTGCCTGTCATGCATTCAGAAAACTTTCCCACAGATATTAAAATGACACACAATCATTCATACATATTCACCCACTTCAAAACCTTCACACTCTACTGGTAAAACACCAAATTGCACTTCTCTCCACCCATACCACCCTCTCCCTTACCAAGCACTGTGGTTCACCACTTGTCAAAGAACTTCTGTCGCATGTTTAGTCCCATAAAACCACACTATTTTCAAGTCCACACAAGAAGGCCAAGGAAAGGGCTCTAGGAAAAGGTCCCCTGGAAGAATCTAGAGCAGATCCTAAAACTCATAAGTATATCTGAATACCCACGGTGGCTACCACTCGGCACACACGTTGAGGGGTCCACAGACTGAGAGCATTAACACCACATTTAACACCCTTCTGCCGCAGAGAGTTTGAGGAACTGGAGGAGGAACTAAATACCGTAAATCCTGGACTTTAAAGCGCACCTGCATATAAGCCGCATTTACGCATTGTAAATGTACATGTATTTGCCTAAATAGATCCTTTCCTAATCTGTATTTTAACATGGCAGCAACTTTGCTGATTAAAACAGGACAGAACCAAGAGAAAATAACCGGTATTTACAGTATTTATCTTCATTTCTCCAGTGTGTGAAATCTTCAGTGTCGGAGTTGAACAAACTTAGCAGCGCTTCGTCACATATGTCTCCGTCAGTCTCGCTTTCCGTTTCACTGTCATTTTCCGGTGAGGTTGGCTTTGGAGGTTCTCCACTCTCTTTGCGTTGCAGTCCAGCCTAGACTCATTGACGCTAAGCTTCCAGGCAGCAGCGCGGTTTCCTTCTTGTATGGCGAGGTCGATGGCCTTCACCTTAAAACTTGAATCATACAAACTTCTTCGTGTGGGTTGCCATAAAGGAGTGAGGATTTGAAAAGATAGAGTTTGACAGGATTGATAATTTGTCGTCCTTATATCCGCTTCTACCGATTTATATCTGCTAAAGAGGAACTAGCGTATTCTTCTTTGCATTTATTTTGTCTTAGTTATGATTCTAATTCCGGTTAGAGCACCCCTAGCGGTGGAAAAAAATCTGCAGAATAGCCGCACCTTTGTATGAGCCGCATGTTTCAAAACCTATGAAAAAAGTAGCGGCTTATAGTCCAGAATTTACAGTACAAAGATTTATTTGCAATATAAACAAACAGAGATGGAAACATAATGCCCCATAAAGGGAGCGGTACTCATTGTTGTAAGTCTGTCTTGTAGTCAACAGCGGGGAAGGTGCCAGGATCTGGAGAACCCCCGATGACTCTAGAGAACACGACTGGAGAGGAGGTGAGTAGCAGATAAGGTGTAGAAGCAGAGTAATCAAATGGTGCAGATTGAGAGATTCTGAACCCAGAAGAGACCCAGAGCAGATACAGAGATCCAAGAAGGCCTGAAGCTATCATGGAGAGCCAGGTTGAGTGAACCATAGATCTAAGTGAGGTGGTTTGGGGATAAACCTGCAGGTTGATTCAATGAAGTGCTCTTGATTGCTGACTGTGTCTCTTCTGGGGACACTGGATCCCTGACACCTGCTTCATTCACATCTGAGACCTAACATTAAAATGTTACATGACACCACGGAGAAAAATGTCTTTTTGTGCCACTCTAAAATCACTTTATTGATTCATTAATAGCTGTGGGTTGTATGTTGTTAAATTGTACACATTCACTACGTAATATTATAGTAATGTTTAAAGAAATGTAGGCAATCGCTCACGTCATAATTTGAAGATTACATGTATTATATACTATACATGTATTCTAACTCTATTTGTGATGCAAATTTGAAGATTCGTTTTCAAAGAATGAAATAAATCCTTTGGAGTCTGAAGTCCATCAAGAAGGAAAGTAAATGTGTGTGTGTGTGTGTGTGTGCGTGTGTGTGTGTGTGTGGGTGTGTGCGTGTGCGTGTGCGTGTGCGTATGAGTGAGTCAGCCTGGCTGATCGCTGCTGGCCCCCTTCCAAGAGTGTAGTGGCACAGAAGACAAGTCTTCTCATCAGGGAAAGTGCTTTTCCACAATTATCCAGAGGGGACAAGCAGGTGTGACAGCTCCAAACTCAATGCTTTGCTGCGTGAGAAACAGCTTGGTCCACACCTCTGCGTTTCCAGGATGAAATAGTCCTTGGCAGTGCTGTGTCTCAGATCTGTCTATAGACTTGTAATGTATGATTTTTTATGGAATGGAATTGTCCCATTCTATGTTTGACAACATTTGTGTCTGTGTCTATGCGTGTGTGTGTGTGTGTGTGTGTGTGTGTGCACAAGTAACCTACCACTCCGTATTCTCTTTTGTTTTAAAGCTCCCTTAATGGTTTGTCATGTTTTACACTAGAGAATTTTTGTGAAACATCTACAAAGTTACAAAACCCATATGTAGTCAATAGTTTTATGGGATTTTACTGTACATTTTACCTGTTGTAATCACGTTTTAATGATTTATAGCTGTCTAAATGGGTTTCTTACAAAAATTCTCTAAAACATATTTCAAATCAACCATATGTTTGTTAAATTTTCACAGTTACATTTAACTTGTGTTTTTCATGTTAAATTCTACAGTTATCACGTTTTGTAAAATACAGTCTTTTTCTGCAGCAATTACAAAATATATAAAAGAAGCTGGAGCTGTTGTACTAAAAAAATGATATCAAGCATTTCCACAAAAAAAAAACGGTTTTAGAGGTAATTTTTAAGTAATAAAAAATGCTCAAAAAAGGTCCCGAGCACAAAAATCTTGGAAAAATAAACCAAAACATTTTTAAAACATACTTTGACAGTTTTTATATGAACATTTTGATGATTTATATTTGGCGAATGATTGCAAAGCCATCCAAAGTGTCCAGAAAGCTTCACAGAAAAGAAGTCTATCCAGGCAGACAGAGTTCTTCCCCAGAGGACTGTAGGTTTCTCTGAATCCTTTCATTTGAGAGCGGTTGAAGAGACCTGGTTTCAGCACATGAGGACACCTGCTTGAGTGATGTAGCCCAGAAAGCAAAGCTGATCCTGGGATCAGACGCATCCATGCCCCTGTCCCTAGAGAGACTTCTCACTCAACCACTGTCTCTCACTGTGATGAGGATGGACACACACACACTCTAATGCACTGCCACACATACAGTTCAGAGCATACAGCAAATTAGTCTTCCTCACGGTGTGCACAAGCACAGGAAATTAATAAGATATGCTTTATTCTAGAGTGCAAATTTTTTTTAATAAATACCATTTCTCCAGTTTACACATTCCTCTTCCTTTTAGGATACACCATGGCATTTCAAAGTGCAAATCACAAGGGCAAGGGGTATGTTACATAAACATCCAGATTCAGCCACCAATCATTTCTTTCTCTTTTGCAAAACATTCAGAATTTGCGTCCAATATTTCCATCACTGTGTACTTTATTGTGAATTACTACATTTTAATTCAGTATCGTGTTGCTAAACAAAGTACATTTTGATCGAGCTTGAATTTCAGAGCAGTAGAAGAACACTAGTTTCACATCAATACACTCGAACCTCCCAGTGGCACTAAATCAATAGTCTTTAAATCTATAGTACTTAACTGTATTAGTTGTTTCATGGAAGGCCATTAATGTGAGCATCAATATGCCATAACAGTTCTCATTGGTGGCATGACACTCCATAACTTACACGCTATTATTATAAATGTAATGTTTTCCAAGAGAGCATTAAAGATCTCAAGATGCATTTTTTAAACCAGTCAATGGATATAGGGAATGGTTCATCTGACAATCATCTGTCTCAGTGACCACTGTCACTGTCTCGTTTGGACCCTGGAAAGGCTTATCTTTCTTCTGAATGAAGAAACTTATCAAGAAGTTCGCTCAGTATTCCTTAGCTAGGTCAAAATGTAGTGGAATTCCCCAGCCGTCCATACTTCCACAGTGCTGTAAGATGATCACATCTGAAAAACTATTTTAAAATGTACTTTTAAGAACTCAGAAACTGCACATTTATCCATTTATTTAATGAAATATTAAGTAAAACTTGTGTATAAACATTGCCCACCAATCCATTTAAATGTACTCAACAAAAAAAAAAACCGCATGCTCTGGGTTGCATAAGCGTTTGAAGGGTTTTTGGATATGGCTTTAACCCTGTTTCAACCCTCAGCGAGCTGTTTACTGTTCTTCAAAGCTCCAGTAAACTCAGAAAGGAAACTTAGCTGATATGAAATGGCCTTTGTGCGCACTGGGCAGGAACTCAGTTAACAGTTACAAACTCACACTGCATAAATATGTAGTCCACGAGACACTCTACTAACGCTGACACATTTGATTCCAGGAGAGTTCGCCAAACGCATGCTGCCAAGACGTGTGCTAGAAACCAGTCCGAGGTTAAACTGCAAGCGGTGTGATGGAAATAGCATGTTGTACATAAATGCTTATTATTGGTATCATTATTTATGTATATGATTTTTAAATAAATGAATAGTGTTTAGAAATCACACACAAATGCATTTCTTTTCCGAGCATCTATGTACAGTCTGCAAGGTAAGACTAGATAAATAAATTAAACTTATTACAGATTTTCTTTTATTTTTTTGTCTCTTTTTCACATATTAAATTTGCATTTATAAAAAATAAAAAATTCCTTAAACTATCATCAGATATCAATCCAGTGGACCATCCTCATTATGTTGTACAGTTTACATTCATTCTCGGGATTGATTTACTCAATTGGGTGAAGTTTGTAGGCACTTGGGTCTAAATGTCTATTAAATTGTTACAGTTTTTCATTAATTTCATTAAGCATTTTCAAGGAACTCATGACATTTCTTCACGTTTCCTATAAACTGTTCATCACTGGAACTAATCATGTTGTATGTGGAAGTTAAATTTTTTTCCTTATGTACACAGTTCGGAGTCGTCTTGTTCTGATCCTGCTGTGGCAACTGTATCCAGGGTCAGCAATGCTCCATAGACCACTTCAGAGTAGGCATGCCAAAGCTGACACGTTCAGAGAATATACGTACATGCACACACTCCCACACACACACACCTACATATGCTTTGGTTATGCAAGAGCCCATCTGGCCTGATGTATGACAACACTGGGATGGCTCCTGCTCAAAGTGTGACTCACACATGAGAAATATTTCTAACTATGAAACATGAAATCCTTCATTCACTCATAAATACAATATAAAGAAGTCGTGAATAATAGCAAATGCCATACTAGAGAACGCTTCAGGCTTCCGATTTAATTTTAAGAATAAACATTACAAAGGTAAACTTACACACACACATGCATGCACACACGCACACATACACACAATTATATATACAACATAAATAGCCCAAAAGTTCCGAAGGGGAACCTTAATGGTCCCAGCATTCCAATATGGAACCGAAATAGCCCTATATTTCCAAAAGTGAACCTAAATATATCTATTGTTTTAACATAGTTTAAAATGAGAACAGAAATAGCCCCTTAGTACAAAAAGGGATCCAAAATGCCAACAGGCAACATACATTGTACCATACTTCTATTAGGAAACCTAATTAGCCCAAAAGATCCAACTATGAACAGAAGTAGCACAATAGTTCCAAAATGGAACCTAAATGACCCCAAAATTTTAACAGGGAACCCGAATAGTCCCAGAGTCCAACAGGGAATTTAAATGGCCCTAAGTTCCAACTGGGGACAAAAAAAGGCGCAGTAGCACCAAAAAGCCCCATGTGACTAATAACCTTGATGCCTCTTGACACCCATGATAAACATGAGATCCAGGCATCACATTTGAAAACGAACTCAAATAGTTAATGAAAGTGTAAAATGTCTCTTGTTGTTTGTTTATCTACTTTATACAATGGCTTGGTTGCTTTAAAGTGCAGTGCTCTTTACAGAAATATCCCAAGGTTTCTGGATTTAATTAGCTTTTCATCCATATAATCTGTTTTCATTGTTCTCTGTTTCTCACAGCCTGTATAACAGATCTTGTCTCTGGTATAATGCTCACGTATTCATCTTGTTTCATTTGCACTGTGGGTCAGATGGATATAATTTTGCTGACATGTACCCAGCCAGCCAGAAGACTGATGCAATAATGTGGCAACAATAGAAAGCTGCAGATGCCATGGTGAGCTGTGCTGGACCGATTTGGTTTTGGCATCCCATTATTCTTGGTTTGATTGTTTGGTAGGTTTACATCCACACCAGATCTCCATGGATTTGCGCCAAAAGACTTTCAGCTGAGCCAAAAAAACAATCTATAGATTTTCCTCTTCAGCAGTGTAATCATGAGTATTAAATAAGATAAATGTTTCTGTCATCATAAGTTTTTAAATATTGGAAACCAAATTAAATGTGTTGCTTCTATTTAGCGATCTAAATCTTAATGAATGAATCTTCATACATGCATCTAGATAATCAAATCTTTTTAAATGATTCTGGATAAATGAATCTTTATGAATGAATCAAGATGAATGAATCTTCATGAATGCATCTGGATAGTCAAATCTTCATAAATGATTCTGGATAAATTAATCTTTATAAATTAATCAGGATGAATATATCTTCATAAATGATTCTGGATAAATGATTCATCATAAATGCATCCGGATAATCAAATCTTCGTAAATGATTCTGGATAAACGATTCATCATAAATGCATCTGGATAATCAAATCTTCATAAATGATTCTGGATAAATGATTCATCATAAATGCATCTGGAAAATCAAATCTTCATGAATGATTCTGGATAAATCATTCTTCATAAATGCATCTGGATAATCAAATTTTCATAAATGATTCTGGATAAATGATTCATCATAAATGCATCTAGACAATCAAATCTTTTTAAATGATTCTGGGTAAATTAATCTTCATAAATGCATATGGACATTCAAATCTTCATTAATTTATCTGGACAGTCAAATCTTCATAAACGATTCTGGATAAATGATTCTTCATAAATGCATCTAGACAATCAAATCTTCATAAATGATTCTGGATAAATGAATCTTTATAAATTAATCAGGATAAAAGAATCTTCATAAATGCATCTGGATAATCAAATCTTCATAAATGATTCTGGACAAATGAATCTGGATGAATGAAATTTCATAAATTAATCTGTATAAAGGAATCTGGAAAAAAAAAAACTTCAAATAATGAGTCTGGAGTGATAAATCTTCTACGATTGTCCAAAATGTGAGTTCCATGTGAGTTTCACTGAATGCAGTTCACTGATAAAATCATTCAAACTCTGTATCAGAATTAATATGTAATAATACAAAATTTTATTTCAACCAATTAAACCAATAAAGTGATCTTGTGTCACATTTAACGGTTAAGTAACTGGTACCCATTCTGTCACATATTTATGCTTTTTATTGTCAAACAGTATTGAAAGGGCTTCATATTTGGTCTTTTTTTTCTTTTTGGATGACCAAATGCATATAAGCATCCAAACAGAGACAAAACACACACACCCCGTGAGGCAACATAGCAACAACCCTGTCCTGAACTAACCCTCTACTGGATGCAGAGAAACCACATTGCCACCTGCTGGGGAGCTCATGTAAAGAAATCTGTCAAACTGACACTTGAAATGGTCATTTAGCAGCATTTTCTTGATGTAAACATGTTCAAATCCCCAAATTCATTATGTTGTGGCAATACCACACATGCGTTCATACTAATGTTTAGTCAGTCAAGGGAAAATGGGTGATGTGTTTTGAAGGCTTGTTTGCCATCAGATTAGCCGTAAATACTTCAAGCCCATCTGTTGTAATATCTGTCATCCCACCCCTAATGAGCCCATTACTGGTAAATATAGCATTTTTCACTCATTCTTCATGAAGATCTTCTGTATCAACTTCTCCATGCTAATTAGGGTCATGGGGGGTGGGGGTGGTATTTATGGAAATATGTCATAAAACAAACTTTAAAACAGCTGTGGACAAACTTTGAATCACATTTTCAGTGATTTGAATCACATTTAGGGTGATTTCACACTTCTATGTTTATTATATAATTCCATATGTGCTGATTATTATTTTTAGACCTTCGGTGAGAATGGTCATGAAAATAAAGATATTAAAATAAATCAAAAGGTGTTTCTAAATTGTATACTGATGTAAACCTATGTATTCCCCTTGTAGCCTAGTCACCAGTCCATAGCCTGTAAGATGATTTTTACTAAATCTATAGAAAAATGGGTTCAAAAATGCATTCTTGCCAAGGCCCATCCTGTCAGTCATGATTTGCTGGGATCTGATTGGCTTATTTTACTCATCAACTGCAGAAATGGAGCTAACTTGCTTCATCAAGGGAGGACAATACACTGTTCAAATCACCTTAGCTCTTAATTCAGGAACACTGGAAGGCTTGAGAGTCTGGTAATTGCATTTGTGCTAATGAGATGTATGGGAGAGTGTGAATGAGATTAAACACAAGGAATGAATAGAGGTGAAGAAAGCGTTATAAATTCAAACACTGCAGCCTAATCAGTGAGCGAAATAAGTATTTTAGCATCCGCTCATTTTGGATGTTTGCAAACAGACAAAGATTTATGAAGATGAACACAATGGTACTTTTATTTCAACGGTAAGAAACAAAAAGTGAAAGTATTATTTAGTAGGGTTTTGTGGTTGATGTGTGCAACCAAAACATTCAGCTGAATCTACAGGATTAATGTCTGAAAACTGTTTTTGTTCAATGCCATGGTGAAATAAATACCATTTATTTATCTGGATTATGAACTTTACCTTTCTTGTCTGTGGCCAACGATGTTAAAATAGCAAGGGGTTAAATACAACTTCCCCACCCTGTATTCCTCTATTTAAGGGAACAGTTCTCAAGTAAGTGTTGTAGCTAAGACAAATCGGTATCACAATGTGACCTAAAAACAAAACAAAACAAAAAAAAAACTGAATAAAAAACATCATAGATGAATGGGTGTCTCAGCTTTTGTAAATGACAGAGACATGGGGGTTGGTTTATATAACTTATTTTTATAAAGGGAACATTTGTCATTGACCCATCCATAGCAACCAGACTATTTACCATTCTACAAAGTAATGTTATTTATTTATTAATTTTTTATTTTTTTATTTTTTTTTTGCCGTTAGATGGCGACAGGTGGGTAATCATGTGTGTGTCAGAGGAAAGGACTTTTATATTGAAAAAGCGCCAAAACACGCTGCTCAAACTATGATTACCACGAGATACGTATTTTACTTAATATCTTGTTAAGAACAAACAATTTCAGTTGCAGCTTTAATTTTATCTTTCCACAGTCTTAGCTCTGCTTTAAAATAAAGCGCTTAGTATCTCGAGAGTGAAAACGTTCCTAAATGAGGATGTAATTTACAAACAAATTAATTTGTTAGTTTCCTTGTATTTATTTGAGCCAATTCGTTATTTATTTATAATTTATTAAACAATATGTTGTTTAAACCTCAACAGTGGTGTCATCAGCTCTGGTGAGTCTGGTTTAATCAAAAACCATAAACTGATATATTTGTTTAATGGAAAGTTATATTTTCTTTTGACTGCTAGCTTGCATATTGTGTTACAGAATTTAGTATGAGTAGTACATAAAAGCAATGTTTTATTTCAATAGTATTATAATTCCATGTGTGTTTTGCATTACTTCTGTGTAAAATGTCATTTGCAAACCCTAGCTCCATGTCACCTAAATGTAAACAGCAGCATGATGAGTTTACAGTTATGTTTCCATTGTTCAAAGAATGGAATCTGTGTAGTGAAAACCCGTTGACAGAACTTAAAAAGTGAATTCTTTAACATACAGCTGATCTGTTGTGACTTTTCTTAGTTTTCCTCTTCACAGAGTTGTCACACAGTGATCAAAAGAGGGCTTTCACACTTTCTTCCTGTCTTTGCCACAGGCGTGATTTTGTGCTCAGTGGTTACCTAACAGACATTTCCTTAAAAGCGCTATGACATTAGTTTCTGCTTCGGGTCATTGCATCAAAAAGCTTCAGAATCCACCGAACAGGAAAATATAGGTAAGCAAGCACTGGAGATTTGGATGGCTGGATGAATGAAGGAGAGATTGAGCCTCATTAAAACAGACTTTTATAAAAGCGAACCTGAGCACTATTGTGGCTAATTAGCAAGATGATGCATACATCTAATGACCAATGAGACTCCTTTTCCAACAGCACAGTGTAACACAGATATTGTCTCACAATCAATCAATCAATCACTCACTAGAACACCCACCAGCCACCACCCACCATCTTATTTGTTTTAAATACTTCAGGTAAGTAACAACCAATGAAATATTAGTTACACACTTCTATACAAACTATTGAACATATAAAAACCATTAAGGATTCATGACCCCTGGTGGTCATCTCATAATATGAGTAGGGGAGTCTAAAGAAAAAAAAAATCACTCATGCCCAACTACAGAGTGTCACGGTTAGCTTCTTGCGTTGTTTCAGGTTGCCTGGTGATATGCCTGAGTCCGCCAACAGAATCCTTGGTTCCATTGAGATATGCAAATTAAATTTGTGCAAAAGTGGATATTGCATGAAATATTTCCATCTAATGAGTCCAAGAGAACTAAATTATCACTAAAACTTGCGCAAAATATCAAAAGAAAAATGTAAGTTGCTGTATTAGGAAAAGGCCTTTTTTTTTTGTATATAACGTCATGTCATTTTGCTTTCGAAGACTATTCAATGGTAACGCAGTGAGTCAAGACAGTTTTGGGAGGGTTGTTTAGATGTTGTGCAACGAAAACTGTCTTTTGATCAGTCCATTAATGGCGTCCCATCATTGCCCAGTTCCAATAGGATAACGCATTGCCATTGCAATCCATAGGGATTTATTTGGTAAATGCTTATCCATCAAAGTTTATGCACATTTTTTCTTATCAGATAAAGCATTTATTCGACTCAGTTGTATCTCCGGCACGGTTTCTTTACCGTCTACAAGGAAATTTAAAGTAGAATGCGTCAGTGACCATTTTCAAGACTTAATTACACAGTCCATTGACTCAAACTGAAAGATCCATTAAAGGCTACTTAAATGTTTACAGGTAAAACAGTGACATTTCTACGTGTAAAGCACCTAAATGTTTCACTTTCTGAAATGACACAGTTGTTCTGATTATGCCTTATCTTGTACTGGTTTCTTGATAGAATTTCTTATTGAGTGATGTTAAGCATGGCGTTGGCCATGTCCAATGTGAAACATCGTGATTGATGATGACATCCTCATCCGGGTGTGGAGGTGTAGTTAGAAATGTTAACAGTTCCAATTTTACAGAGAGCATTGCAGCCTAATAAATGACGACACCGCAATATTAGCTGTAATGCTAACCAACCAAGCATTAAACATCTGACATTCTCTAATAATGTCTACAAAATACCATTACAGAGATTAAACGCACTCCCGAATTCCTCCATCGTCCCGATCGCCCATCGTCCCAACCCTAATTACCATCTTAGATTAATATTTGTGCATTTGGAAGGTACTTTTATCTGAAGCAATTTACATTCCAAGGAGTTAACAAATTTGGCCAGTTCTTGCTTTCCCCAGAGTTTGGTTCCACAATCTTTGCATTCCTAGTGCAATGTTCAACTTACAGAGACCCAGGAAAGCAATTATTCAATTCTTGATTGATTAATGCTCTTGAAACAAAGGAAGAAACCATTAATGCATCATGTTGGAAGCTGATGACTTTGTCACTTTGAGCAGAACTTGCCAGCAGTCCCACGTGTTGGCCCGCCTGAAGTCAAACTGTCGGTCCTCCAATACTAAAGCATTTGAGAGAGGAATGCACAAGCATTTTCTTTGGAGCATTGGGCAGACCAGATGGGGCTTCAGACTGCCTCATGAATGGCTCATTCTTTATCCACAGTCATGTGACCCATGATGCATGTTACAAGAGAGCGGAACTCTCATGCTCTTAAATGGCCATGAATCCGTTCTCATGAAGACATGTGGGTGTGCTCAGCTTTTTTCCACAAAGATGACCTATCCTAATATCTTTTTTGTATTACTCATGGAGTAACCCAACGGATATGACTCAAAACGTATTCATACACACTTTATTTTAGGGGACTTGTAAATAAAGTATTTTTATAAATCACATAGGAGTGTCATTCACTTAAGAGACAGTTATAGTCAGACTTGTGCGCATATTTGTACAGATGTAAAATATAAAAAAAGATGAAGCGTCAAAACACAGTGATTGCTCTCTTTGGTAAAACCCAACCTTGCACCAATGCTAGACTTCATGACATTGCTGTTATGACCAAATTATACACTGAGTGGCCAAATAAAAAGTAACCACAAAAAATGTCACAGCTGTAGCTTTAATTTGTCCACACATTGGCTGTGGCATTGTTTTGAAAAGAATTTGCAATGTCACATTTCCATCCAGTGTTGCATTCCTTTTTCGATCATTCTGGGTTTTTTTAACAACCACATTTCTTCCTCAAACACTATGTGTCCCCACTATCCTTAATTTTTTTAATAATGCAATGAAAAACTTTGGAAAAAGAGTCGCATCTTCAGTTCTGTTGTAGAATATAAAGTGAACGTCCCCGTTGTAAAAGCAATACTGTTGAAACCATGGATAATTTAAAAATCAACTTTTGCTTTATGGATGGTATAATTGGATCTTCTCACCAAAATTTCTGGATAATTATCTTTCTGTGGAGGGTGGAATATCTTCCATAATCAGCATTAAAACAAGTTTTTAAAAGGGGGAGTGTTTCCAGTTTTTGTGAAATTGGCCTGTTGGAACTGAATAACTCTTTGCCAGCTGAAAAATAATCCGCCTTGCTGGAATTATCCAAGAGGAGACTTGTACCTGATTGCTTAGCTAAATTCAAGTAATCCAGGCATTGTTTTGGACATCTAGCATTTTTAACAGATTTAATTTAGATAACAAAATACTTCTGACTTTTTAAAGGATAATTTTACAGAAGAAACAAAGAGGAACTATCCATACTGTTTTCTGTGATCGCAATCTGTTCTAGACCTTCTTTTTATCTTCTAGAGTTCATGCGCTGTTTGGTTAGAGAGCAGGGTTTAGCGCAATTAGAAGCGGACCCTTTAGATTTCCCATGATGTTTTCCAAGCATACTTGCATGCACCATATACAACACTGTCTTTGTTAACTATCATGCTGTGTTTAAATGGTTGGTTTTGTCATTAAAACAGAAAGCCTTGTGACAGATGTGTATCTGAAAGTGTAAGTTTGTTTTCAGAAAAAAAAGCATCTTCAAAATACATCAACATAAGATGGGTATAAAGTCAATATAGATACTTTACACAAAGAATTAATAATTTATGTTTTTATCGTTATATAAAAGTAATTGTTTAATGAGCATTTTCATTTTGAATCAATCGTTTAAGCAATTTTGGAAGTCTACTTTTGTGGTTTTGTCCTTAAAACAGAAAGCCTTGTGACTGAGAAATGTATCTGTTGTCAGCTAATTCTGTCCGTTTCCCATGGGAAGAATATGTTTTGTGGGAAACACAGACCAGGAGATCTTGAGATATTTTTATTATTGAGATTTTGCTTTAGGCATCCAATAAACTTCTAAAAAGCAGTGTTTTATTGTGTCATATAGACATTTTAGGATGCAGTTCTCAGAAAGTGGAGCTTGCTTAAACGGGACCTTTCTGAAGAGCAGTCAAGACAAATGCGTTTGTCTCAGTCACGTGGTTGTTGAGTTATTCGGTGATGCATCTTCAGTGCGAAATAAAATATTTTATTACATTTATATAAACGGATAATTGTCAACCCTGTAGCTGTAGCATTTTATTGACTATTATTTACTTATATTTACATACTGACATCTGACTTAAGCTTTGTGATTATTGCCAAACATTGAGATAAAATAACTTTTTAAGTATTTTTTTTTTTCAGTTCGGATGAGATGTTTTATTTTTAATCAAAAAGAAAAGTTAGTTGTTATATTATAGAGTAGTGTTCCCCAACCATTTTCACTCCACCGGCCTCTAGTCTATGAGCTGCTGTCCTGGCATGGTGCACATAAAGACCAAAGTTATTATATATGAAAAAGGCTTCCGTTCTTCTTTTAATATTTGGTGCCAATTTATCAGGAAGTGACTTTTGTTCTCTTGGACTCATTGGATGGAAACGGTGCTTTATTCGCAATTTTTTTATTTAAATTCCAGTGTGTACATACATTTAATTAGCTTCTGTGGATGGAAACATGGCCATGGTTTGGTAGAAGTCTGTGAGCCGCAACTTTTTTTTTTCTCATAAGAGCAATAGCATTTGTAGTATGGTGGGTTTCAGCCTTGCTCACCAACATAGTTTGTATTTGGGAGTTGATACAGTTCCAAGTCCTGAGGACTTTCTACCGTGTTCATCTGTGCCATTTCAGTGGCTGTCTGTATTGCCACTGACTAATGACATTTGCTCACCCTCCTATGTCACCCCTGCTTCGCTGACTTCCTTCTCTCTTCTACACAGCTATCAATAGCCATTTCATTAGCAATTACTGAAAATAATAATTGTGGCAATAACTATTAATAATAATAGTAATAATAATAAACACGGTGGCACAGTGGATAGCACTGTGGCCTTTTAGTTAGAAGGTTATCGGTTCGAGGCTCACCTGTGACCTTCCTGGAAGGAGTTTGCATGTTCTCCCTGTGCTTGCGTGGGTTTCCACCGGGTACTCCGGTTTCCCCCACAATCCCAAAAAAACATGCGATTATGTTAATTGACTAATCTAAATTCCCCTTAGTGTGAATGTGTGAGTGATGGACTGGCGACCTGTCCAGGGTGTACCCCTGCCTCTCGCCCAATGTGTGCTGGAGATAGGTACCGGCAGACTGATTGAATGAATGAAAATAATAATAATTCGATATCTCCAGTGATTCGGGTCGGAACTCCGCCGTGCGCGATACGGAGGACAATTGTAAACGCGCAAACATTGAGACAGAAATTACATGCCATCGTATAAATAACATAATGCTATTTAGTTCAATAAAAGAAAAAAAGCAAAGACCTGTTATATATAAATTACTTCTGTCGTTTTTCGACGAAAATAAAATAAAATTAGCTTGACCTTCAAGGGGGGCGGAGGGTGCCGTTGGGGGGGCGGGGCGCCCCCCTAATATAATGGTAAGGGAAACACTGGATGAGTTCAGCAATAGCATGTTCGTGTTGGTCCACCAATTTTTTTGGTCAACTTTAATGGAAACAAGGGGGTGGGGTTTGCTGATTTTTAGTGTGAAACGAACGTCAGTATCGTGGTATACGAACATGAGAACAGTGTGACATTAATATTGCATTGCTGAACTCATTACACAATCACTGCTGAAGGAGATATCCAATGACTTGCAGTGGCTCTGGCTCTCACTGTGTTCTGTTTGTAACGGTTCCAAGCTCTTTGAACAACAAACCTAGTGTGAGTGTGTGTGTGTGTGAGAGAGAGAAAGTGGCCTTCAGAAACATTTCTATATTAGGGAATGTAACTTACTCTATCTATATGCACTATATCTTGTTTTCTTTTGTAGCCAGATGGTAACAAGCAAAGCACTGACAAAATTTTGACATGGGCTTGTGAAAATCATCCCTTAAGCACTTCTAAAATCCATGTTTTTTTTTTATATATATTTTTATATATATTTAAATTTAAATCTTTGAGTAAGAATGCTTGAGCTTTATCGCGGGAGGCATAAGGCTTGGTTATGACTGCCAAATCATTACAGTGACTCAAACTTTTACACAGCACCCTGTCTGCTTCTAATCAAAACTCAAAAGTCTTTTCCGAGCCAACACACATGCACATTCGCTCTGAGAGGCGTGGAAAAAGTGTGTGTTTGTGTGAATGTCAGTGAAAGGAAAGGGAATGTGCCTTGCCGCCTTTATTGGAAGAATTAAATGTTATCAAGTGCTTGGAAGTAGAGGAAAATGGAGCTAGAAATACAGTACAAAACTGTCAGTTTTAAGAAAAGTAGCGGGTGCTTCCAAGAAAAAGACAAAGCAAGAGCTTGATGAACTGAAAGAGAGAAGAGAGGACATCTGGTGAAGGTTTTTTGAACCTAAACAGCTTTCAACCCGAATGAAGACTTCTGATGGAGACAGGATGTCAACACGCTCTTCATGGTTCATTCTCCATGTGTCTCTGTTTTCTTCTCCTCCTCCGTCTTGCTTCTCAGCAGAAAAAGCTCAGACAGGAAGTTTGCGCTACTATTGATCACTCCAGATGTTTAAAGAGATATCGGTTTAACTGAAAAGCTTCCTGCACTCTCATTTGGAGGTCTTGCATCAACTTTCAGACAAGGAAAAGTGAAAACTATTCACCGATTAATATAAACTGTCAGGAACACTGCTGTTCTGGCATACCACATAGCAAAAGCTTGATTCTAAAAACTTTAAACTTGGATTATGTGTTCACCTCGCCTTGGACACTTGGCATAGTTTTTCAATACGAGTTGTATACGCTTCCACAGGAGCACAGAGGACCAGCTGACCCCTGGAGACACATGTCCTGGACATCTCGGTCGGCTGGAGAACAGAGTCAGCTGTGTCCGAGGGTAAGAGGATGAGCTCAGCAAAGCACGGGGAGAGTGTGTAACTGGCCGCTCCATCCCCACAGACACACGGATGACATTAGCACAGAGGGACATACGCAAAAGGTTAGAAGCAGACGAGAACAACAGGAGACGTGCTCAGGTAGGATTGCTTTTAAACATGAGTGGTTTACATTTATAAATGAAAGATAAAAGTATAGATCTCCAGTCAATATATCAATCCAATGCAATTAGTATAAAATGTTAAATTACCAACATTCGTTTTTTGGGGTTTATGGTCAACACAGTGGCATTTAGGGTTGCTTTTTCATAAGCCAAAAGTTATCAGAGACAATTGGAAACTTTTGTTTCAAATACATCGTTAAACCAATAGTTTATTAATGTTTGCTCAATATTAATAATATTAATATTAGGGTTTATTCAATATTAATGAATAAATACATTTTAGTGATCATAATTACTGTGATGTTCTGTATATGATGTAAGATAAAAATAACTACTGTTGAATGTTTTCTTTTTAGTTAAATGAAAATGTACATTATCTGCATTCGTTTGTGTTATTTATTTTAATGCGTTGAATATTTAAAACTAATCACATGCGTTTACACACAAATTTTGACTGCACTAATATTCATATTTAAATATTCGAAGTGCCTACTTAAAGATACCATATGAACACATTAGTGTTATTACCAACAATTTCAGTTTATATTCACTCCTACGTTTATCAGTTAAGGGAGGGGCAGATGGGAGGAATTAGGATTTGTTTTTTCAATGCAAAACAATTATGATGTTTCAAGTCATAAATAAATATAGATGTAGTGTTATACTAACAAAATTAAAATATGCAATAATAAAAATGATTGGAATTGGGTGAAGTGAAAAAAAGACCAAAATTGTATCACATGAATATTTTTGAGAGGATGAATGATTCTCAATTCACTTTTCAAAAATTCAATTCAATAATTCTCGATTATGAAAAGTATGTGTAGTGCATGGATTGGCGAGCGGTAGTGAGTAAGTGGTTCTTACAAATTTAATCCAATGATAAAGCACATAAACCAGTCTTAAAAAGGGTGTGACACCCCTCCTATTGAATGGCAGGGGAAACACTGATTTTGATTAATTTAATATAACATTGAATGAAGGTTTTATACCATGTAATTGCAGCAGAAATAAGAACAATTAAGGTTCTATTGTCAACTGTATGGGAAAAAAAAAATCCAGGTCTCATCTTTCAAATATTTCAAAATCTGTGTGGTGTTCTCGGGTCCAAAGAACAATGCTCACATCATGCAAATGAGATGTAAACTTGCCTTTATTTCCATAGTTTACACTAGATAGTTGTTTATAAGATGAGGAAATGTGTTGAATGTGTTTTTGTTTTGCAGCAATCATACTTGATGTCCTTCCATATGGGATTGTTTATATTGCAGTGCACGCTCTTCCCTTTCTCTGCGTACATATGTTTACTTCCGGGAGGGTGTATAAGCAGCATACAAAAGTGCAGTTTAATGAAAAACAGCTAATTTGGTTCTAAAATGCTAAAATCTCGAAACATTCATGGTATTTTGAAGTTTCTACTGTAACAGTAACATGCATAAACATTACTGCAATTGTCTGCATTACTGAATACCTGCATACATCCAATTATGCATAACAAAATTAAAATCATGAACTTCAAACTTCATGAAAAAACAAACAAACAAAAGATGCATGTTTGTGCTTTTTCAATTTTCCAAATCTGTACTTTTTGTAATTAATATTTTATGCATCTCTGCATCAGTGAAAAGGAAATTGATTGGAAAAAAAGAAAAAAATTTCAAAAAGAAAAAATTTTTTTTTTAACATTTTGTCCTTGTAGACTTTCAATAGTCATGTTTGTTAATTTTATACACAAAATTGGAATATTGCATAATTTTTTTTTCGTATAAAGCATTGTGTGCATCCAAAGAGTCCTAGTGAACAAAATCATCACTTCATAAACTGGTGCCAAATATCAAAAGAAAAATGGAAATTGCTGCATTAGGAGAAGGCCTTTTTTGTATATGCGAAATGCAATACACACAGGCATGCCATTTTGCTTTTGGAGGAGGGAAACTGCTCTTTGGGAATGCAGCCAGACAACCACTTTGATGACAGACTTTGGTAAAGGAATTTTAGAATGACCAAAACAATATTTCAGATGGTTAGTCAATGCCACCTCATCACGTCCTAGTCACAGAAAAATGCATTGATGTTCTCTCAATGTGTGGAACATTTCAGAATGCAAACAACATCAGGGCTATCACAGATGTTTCATGTGCTCTGCCTCCCAACTCCCTGTTTTCAGTGTCCATGTTTCACCACTTTTAAGGAGATGTTGAATGTTGACATCTACCATTAATGCTGATGAATAATGAAGCTGAGGCCCGCTTGCTGCACTGCACTGTGTTTGCAGGGAATGTAGTGTTGGTGTGTGCAAAACATCTGCAGGAGGCTTCATCCAGCGGGCAAGTTTCAATAGTAATTGAATAGATAACTTCTTTGTGGGCCAGAATTACTTTGATATATGTGCCTTACATACTATACTTGTACCATACTCCTCCATCAGATAATGTCTTCTTCAGTTGAGTAGTCACTGTTATGCAAACTGAGTAGTCCCAGTTAGCATTGAACTATTGCAGAAGATTCAACAATCTTATTAAAATATATTTACATAGTTAAGAATGACTTTTCTTTTGTCATTATGTTATACATAAAATTACCAAATTTTCTAGTTAAAAAATTTGTCATGCATTTTTGTCTGATCAGCTCAATTTAATAATTTATTTCTTTTGTTCAAAATATTGTCTTATAAACACTCACACATGATAAAAGTTGAGTTCTAGATTTTGGCAACTAAGTAACTTATCTTTCTGTAAGACAAGATAACTGTCTTTATCGAAAACAAATTTTCCATGAAAGCACTTGCCAAAAGAAAACAGAGCTCAGTCAGACCAGATGTTCCACAGAGGGAGTAACCTCTGGCCAGATGTAGGAGGAATGTCCTGGATAGAACCTTCTCTGAACGCTCGCCACAAGCCACTAACTTCACATAGATGTCAAGAAGATCTATCAGACTTGAGGGAACACAGGAGCTCTCACCATTTCACCAAGCTGTGTGGTTTTCCCTAACGCTCTTTTATTACTACAGTTCTTTCCATCTTGAGACTTTTTCTCTTGGTGTAATTTGAAAGAAAATCCAGTCATACTCCGGTAATCACTGAAGAATCGCTTGTGCAAATGTCCAGATAGCGTACTGTGCTTTTGAGTGGGTGGGGAGTCTGGTGAAAGGCTTAGCTGATTCAAGAATTGGCGTAAGGATAAATATGATTTCATTTTATTTATAGTTTCTGCATGTTTGTTTCCTTTCTATATTTCAGTTTTGAAGCAACTAAATAAGTAAAAATATTACACAAAATGTGTGTTTAAAGCAATGAAAACAGTCTTTAGTGTAATGTTAAATTAATTTCAAAATTGATCACGTTATATCATATATTTTAATAAGAGTAATAAAAAATATAACTGCAAGCAGTAATGCGGGGCCAAGCATCCAGTAGGCAAAACGTGAGCAGAAGCACCATCAAAATGTAAACCAAAGACATGAAATCGACTCAAAAAATCGAAATCGAGCACTATTCAAAATTTTATGAATTTTGACCATTAGGTGGCGCTCTTAGTAACTTTTGTTTTGGGGTCAGCCTTTGGTACTGATGACTCACAAGAAATTTTGTGTCAATATGGCAAATGATTGCAGAGATACAGCTTCGGAAACCACTTCACCTGACAGCATCACAATCGTCATGGCTTTTATTGAAAACTGTAAAGGCAATCAACACGCTACGAATAACTTTGTGCCAGCAAGGTCTAAGAAACGGCCATGGAGGAAAAGTTATGAAATTTGGCCCACTCACTGCCAAGCCTCTGACCTATAAGCTGACCAAATTTGAAGTCTCCAAACCAAACCATCTAGCGCCACCAATAGGCCAAAGTTACACCTACGTTTATGCTAATAACTTTTGAACCGTAAGTCGAATAAACAAAATTCCACTTCTCACTGATTCCTTTGCTCAAAACGAATCGACCTGACCCTATGACGTCATTTTCCGTCATGCAAATTTTTCCGCCATTTTGAATTTTTTGAAAAACCTACTTTTGCTAAATTCAAAATTGCGGAATTTGGTCAGCTTATAGGTCAGAGGCTTGGCAGTGAGTGGGCCAAATTTCATAACTTTTCCTCAAGCGGTTCATAGGGCTGCCATTGACTTTGCGGCGGAAGAGGAAGAAGAAGAAGAAGAAGAAGAAGAAGAAGAGGGAAGAATAATAATAGGAAGAAACGGAACAAACACAATAGGTGCCTTCGCAGCTTTGCTGCTTGGCCCCTAATAATAACAAAATGGTTGGAAAAATGAGTGTGGGAAATAAAAATCAGGGTGATGAAAAAAACTAAATAAGGGTGCATAGAAAATATTGTCCTTTTTTTGCGTTCCGCAAAAAAATTAAGTGTAACTAAAAATACAGGTATAAAATAATTTATACTTTTTATATATTAGAACAATATCAAATAAAAATGTGGTACTCTTTTATCTTTCGAAAAAGTATCACAAATCTGTTTTGCAAGGGAACGTAAAAGTGAACCATATACTTCATCTCATACTAAAGAGAAGTTTGTTTTTTGAAGTTCCTGTTTAGCTTTGTTCCACACAGCCATAATTGGTTCCAGAAATGTGCAAACAGCTAGCCAGTTCACTCTAGATTCCCTCGTTTACTTGTTATATCACTTAACGTTCAAGTCCTCCATTTATTCTCATTCAATTTCTGAGCAGCCAATCAGTGCTCTCTTTCACTAACAGCCACAACAAACCTGATTCCCCTTCATTGGATCAATATAAGCTCAAAGAATCATTGGCTGGGTGTGTCCAGGCCTAGGGAGAAAATTGTCCACTTCATTCAGGACACTAATGTTTACAAAGTAATAAACCACATTTCTGCTCAAACACCTTGAAAAGTGAGGTTCCATTTAATATTAGTATTCAAACATCAACTCACTGTTGCTCACAAATCGGTAGCTTGTTCCAGAGAGTAGGCGCAGCATGGCTAAAGCCCTCTTTCACATTGTAGGTTTTGGCATGTGCAGAGCTCAATCTATTGGACATGATGAGCATGGTGTTCATGTACAAAGAATCACAAGGCTCTTGAGGTATGGAAGTGGCTCCGTGCAGTTATTATAGGTCAATAATCAAGCCTTGAATTTGATTCAAGACTTCACAGGATGCCCGTGCAATTGTGATGTGGTCATTTTTCTGTGACTGATGGGTGACTCTGGTTGCAGCGTTTTCCACCAGCCTGAGTTTATTTAATGCCTTGTTAAGTACTGAAAATTACATAGCAATAGTCAATTTTAGATATTGCCAGGGTTATAAGCACCATGGTTGCATCAAGGTAGTGGGAAGGATGCAGGGGATTTGTTTTTTCAGAATGTTAGTTGTATTACCTTACAATGCATTAAGAAAATCTCTCTCTTTATTTACTTTAGTGGTTTCTATGGGCCTTGATAACCAGGATCTATGGGCTGAAGGATTCATCTGGTCATGCCTGTTGCCATTCGCAAGAGAAGCTGGGAAGATCATGTGACCAGACCCACAGGATTACAGTACAGCTATGATGATCTGGACTTGGTCTGCTGTCATGTGCGGTACCAGAGAGGTCGATGCGCTTCCATGCCTGACTGTGGTCATCACCAGCCTTGGACATCACCCTATCCTCAAGATGATATTAGAGTTGGTGACAAAGGTGTTAAAAGGATCTTGCAGACGTTAAGGGGTCAAACTAGTTTTAGAGATGTGAACAGCCAATCGGTAATGTCTAAAGATGCTCTCAGTAAAACGGCATGGCTAAATAGTGACCATGATGCCGGGCAACCTTCAGAGAAGGAAAATGGTCAAAATCAGCTGCAGTGCTCTGCTTTGGAATATTTTAAATCTTGCAATGGAGATCTGGATGATGAGGAACCAAGCAAGGATAATGAATCTCCTCCTGCTGGCCTTATGCAGCTTACTACTACAATTCTCGCTGTTCCATTGGAGGTCAAAAAAGAATTGGGAGAACCAGTTTTTGTTGATGCTTCGAAAAATGGTATTGCGTTTAACAATTCTAAAAGTGTTTTTTGTTCTGAACAACGTAGTCCCAAAAATGACACTTCAGGCTGTCGGGAGTCAGATTGGGAACACACGGATGTCACCTCAGAAGTAATTAATAAGCCTCCCACTTCTGATTCATTTGCTGACCCACAGAAAACTGTTGAAAGCCTGGCATTTTCAGCACATTTCACAGATGAAACTTTGGCCACAAACAAAACTTATCAAAAATCACAATGCAGTTTAAAATCTGCCAAAGAAGCAGGCATAGAGTTCAAGCAACCAAATGTGATCCGAAGTCAACCACAAGAAGAATATCAGGATGCTGATGATCTAAAGTGTCATCATAAATCACCTGCTTATGAAACACGCCAACTGGAACCTTCTGGAATAAGTGACATGACACATGACTCCTCATCAAAACTCCAAACTATCCATGAGGGTTTATGTCCTGAATCTGGAGAAGATTGTTCTGAGAAATTCAAAAAATTATCTGATGATCCATCGTGCAGAAAACAAAGCCCCCCAAACTCTGAGGATTTGACTGTTTCTGAGGTTTATGATTCAAGTCAAACAAGTGAAAGAATCTTTGAGGAACACGAGGCAAGTTATGACTGTCTTCCAAAACCGGAAAGTTCCCTCGTCAAGCTTCGTACAAGGAAGGTAAGATGTGTTTCGGATATACTGTTCTTGGCATTTTATAGTAACATAGAAGCTAATTTATATTTTAACAGGTGTTTTCAATCTGAAAAGGTAATGTGTCATAATCCTGAAGACATTCACTTGAAGTTTTCATTGCATAGCAGGGTTATATGTTTGAAGTCTGTTTACAGGGAATTCTCTAAATAAACTAAACACTAACAAAGGAAACAATAGTAAACAATGGCTAACATTCTTGTCATGTATGGTAAAGTTTGTTATAAAAAAAGAAGAATCTTATCAACTTTAAATGTTATATTTCCTGTGGCAATTTGGCTTTTACCAAGAGTGCACCTTGTAGATGCATTCAGAGATCAACTATTAACATAGATGGTACATTTGGGACTTACCAGACATGGCTGAGTTTGGAGACTTTTCAAGCACATTTAGGCTCTCAAAAAAATGCGCCGAAAGCAGCGAAACAATAATTCTCTGAGCAAGTTTAATGGCTATCTAAGCACCTTCTTTGCTCACGCCCTAATAAAATAAGCATATAAAAAATGGTATTTGTAGCTCACACCACTATCTAAGCCAGTCCTACCTTGTCCCATTTGACTTTGGTCCAAGTTTTAGCCAACCTTCCTCCCTAAAACTCCTCACTTGGTTGTATAACACAAATACTTTTTACATCCAAACAGCTTGTCTTGTATAGTCGTACCCGCCACTATATGCTCAGACAATGAGGCTCAGTCCATGTGATCAGTAAGATGTTACTTTGGTTAACAAACTTTAGTTCAGTGAATGCATCCATCCTCATTATTCTGTTGACTGCAGCTTTAGGCATATCAAACATTTTCCTCTCCTTTTTATCTAATAAGGAAACCCCATAAACGCTATCATCCAGAGTATTTCTAGTTCTCCCAAGTTTACCTTTATTGGCAAAAAAAAAAAAACCAAAACAGTTAACAAGTGTAGAAGTGTTCATCTGCATAGCTGTCTGATCCGTTCTTGTAGGGTGTGACCTAGCTGTAGGCCTATTGGGATTTGGAGAGAACAACTTCATACTAAGGACCACATTTTCAACACGATCCCTAATGTCAGCTCTTATTTGACAAAAGGCATGGGGACATATGCTTGCCATTCCGACAAAGGCAACAACATAATTGCATCTGTAAACGCAATACTGTTTTGGCCGTGCGTTGCTAATATGTGTGCATGCTTGTATTTTATGTTCGCTTAAATTCAAATCCAGTGTGTTTTTTTTTTTCCCTGCAGACTCTTTCTTTGCATGTTTGTGCTTGTCTGTATACACAAATCTGATGAAATAATTTAATAAGCACCATGTTATTCAAACACCACATCTCGAATCATGTCCATTTTTCACCATTCACCATTTTTTTCTCCCTTTTGAAAGCAATGACATCACTCTAGCTTACATCTCTAGCCATGGGTATCTGTGGAATGTTCCAATGTGCAAGAAACTGGCGTCACACTGGACCCAAAATCCCAGGAACATAGAGTGTGTCGTTATTGTGTGTCTGCTGATGCCTGACTAATGCGGGTGTGCTTGTTTTATATGTAGTTTAACCTTTATGTGTATACATGGGAGATTGACAGCAGCTTGGCTCGCCAACTTCAGTCCCAAAGCCTCTCACAGCTCTCTGTGTTTAATCATGCTTGCTGTATTCCAAAAGACCCTGGAGGCTTCATCCAAAACACTGTTATTATTTATATAGCAGGACCTATTCGACAGGAACCAGCCCAAGCAAAATAGGCCAAGCTACGTAATTGTCATTTATATTTGAGGCTGAAATCCAGAGTTGGTGGCTGGGGTTCTTTTGGGGATTTCTGTTGGTTACACTATACTGGAGAAAATGCAAACTATTTCTTGGCTTGAACAACATTCATGAAAGAGACTCAGGCCATAATGGCTTCAAGGACAGAGTGAGCAATGTGGTTTTGTTTGACCCAAACCCATGCAGATTCTAACTAATTCCAAAGATCTCTTCTATTACTGAGATTTAAAGCTACAACATTGTTTTTGTATAATTGGTTTGTTCTCCAGACACAACAGCACAGTAGTTGTTATGATGGAGGTACAGAAACCAATTCTAATTGAAGTATTTCCCCTTTCGTGCATGATACTTCACACATGCAGACACTCTGAATGTGCAGGATTATGTCCGTCAGGGGATTTATCACAGAGTTGAAGTATCGGCTTCATGGTGGATTTGAGATGCTTGGAATCGTTTAAGTGGGACTAACGCAGTGAGTGTTCCAAAAATGACTCCTCATGTTGAGCATCTGTCTGTTCAGTGGATAGGAGTTTGTGCATGCAGAAGTGGTGTTAACCTTTAAGTACATATTTGATTAAAAAGTGAGTTTTTAATTCTCTTTTGGAAACTATTACTATCAGTGTTTCCCCTACCATTTTATAAAGGGGGTGCCCCATTCCTGTTAGATTGGGGGGAGGCAGCCCAGTGTGTCTAACGTAGGGGTAACCGATTTGACCTCTAAATCTGATTTAATTGAGCATTTTAACTTGATTGCGAATAATGAACAATTATTTATTTGTATTTATCACTCTCAAGTTTTGTACATTATTTTTATGCCACATATTTGAATGGGAGATGTTTAAATGAATGGTGAATTACTTGATTTTAAAATTATTAAAGAAAATGGAGCAGGTGGCGTGACTCCACACAGTAAGGTTTTTAAAGAGAAAGTTTTTGAAAAATTGACATGGAAAAATTGTGTAGATTTTAGGTTCAGAATGTCCATTGCGATTACTTTTTGATTAATCGCCCAGTCCTTGTCTAACATGCTTCATAATAACATTAAATGCTCAAACAGCCACAAACAACGCCTCAGAAGCACCTCTCAAGCTCTAAATAGCGCAGGGCGCTGGATAGATAGTTGCGGCACCAATAAGGATGCCACATTACTCATCTGCACCATCTTCAGACAGCTGTTCCTGGTTTCAGGACCCCTAGGTACATAGGACCTGGCTTTAATCTGTCTTTACGCTTTGTGTACCGTTGCATCCCTAGTAGCCAAGTGTTTAAAAACAGAAGTTTTTGAAGATGCTGCACATTGATTTCTGCGTTGTTATATTTGGTCTGTGAGAATATTCCAAATGTGAACTCGACTTAGCCTGCATCATTAATACAAAAAATATCACAATGTGGTGCTGATGACTAAGTGCAAACCTGCAAAGCACCCCTCAAAAAATGTCAGATGGCACAATAAAAATGAAACATCTTGCCAAGTACAAGGACCTGCACATGAATCAAAAGTGAAAGACGGCGGAAGATTTTGAATGACAAACTGTGTTCCATAATAAGTGAGCCGCTGTAGTCACAAACTCAGCCGTCTCTTTAAAAGGTGAATATTTTCCCCACCTCACCTCACAGTGGGGCAGTGCAGCAGTGCAGCTCTTTTCTACAGAGAGGGAACAATTCCTCTTTTGCATCTGCTGTTTGTGTAGATTGTTGGCAAATGCACACTCTATGCTGCTTTGTCTCTATAAGGCTTAGATAGATGATTTCCATTTTAATTACGTTTGAAAAGAATTATATTTTAGTATGTAAATATTAGTTAACCTAGGGGAAACAGATATAAGGTACTGAGATATGATTTCACGCGGCCACCATTTTAAGGATGACAGAGAGGCTCTGGTGGCAACAAACCTTGAAATATTATGGATAAAATCAGTGTAAGTTCCTACTTCGACGTAGGAAAGTGTTGTAGTGTTGTCATTATCTCACCGATAACATGATATATTTAACATTAATTTCTATACTGGCAATGTAGCTTTCAATATAGCAGTCTATGAGATTAATTTATTCTTCAACTCAAACTATACATATATTTTTTTTCAACATAAATTATTAAATAGTTTTAGTTATGTAATTAGGTTTGTTATTAATGCCATGGTTGTTTACCTCTTCCTCAGAGTTTCTTTCCACATGAGCATTTTTTATTCTTAAAATGACGAGTGTGGAATAAGCGGATAGGAAATAGATAATTCATTAGTATTTTATTATGTTCTTACAATGTTTAACTCGTAAAATGCTCAATATGAATATCTCTCATTAAGTTCTTACTGTTCTTAGATGCCAAATCTAAAAAATATTTTCCTAATCACATTGGCTTTATAGATTTATTTTCACTCATCCTTAGAGACAAGAGGATAATTAAATTGTGAAAAGGTACTCTAATTATGATGATGTAGCTATTAACGACTAAGATCAATCTCATTAATTAGCTCCCAGATGAATAGTGCTGGTTTGGCCTTAAGCAGTGCACGGTTCCAATGCTGCCCTTTCTTTTTCAATGGTGTTTCTTGTTGATTAGCGTAGCCAGACTGTTAACCTGCAACACCGGTATGTCAGCTTTGCTTTTTAAAAATGATCTAACAATAGTTGTGGTGGTGGTCGTATGCTGAATTGTATGGTAAGACCAATACATGTTTTCCATGAGTTGTTTTGAATAGGTTAAAAAGTTATTTTAAGTGAATAATGTTGGTCAAATTACGCTTTTCTTTCCAGTCAGCTTGGCCCAACTTAGTCTGCCTTTAAAACCTCATTCAAATGGGTACAAAAAAGTACTGCCAGGGTATAGAATGCAGTGGAAAGTCCCCTGAATGCAAGTCAATTTGTGCAACACAAAACCATTTGGTAAGAAAGTGGCGATTGGCATTATTTGGCAGTAATCAACTCTGGCAATCTTGGTAATGAATGTCATTATTTTAGTTTACATTCGACTGTATTACACAAAAATAGATTTGAGAGCAGCTTAAGTGACTGAGAAAACCAGAATTGATTGAGATTTTGATTAAATCAATAAATATCCACCAGGAGGACTTGCATACAGTGGAGCCGTTTTAGATTCTGATCCAGATTCTTTCTGTCAGAGGAAATCAACACAGTATTTGGTTAAATTTAGTTCAATCTCCATCAAATAATTGCTTGAGTAACTTATACAAACTTTATCACAAAAATGTCTAACGTAAACAACTCAGAAATAATTAGTGCAGTATTTAATTTGCCCGCATCCTTCAATGGACAGTTTCTAATAGTTTTTTTTTTTTTTTTAATTTCATGTCAAATGTTATCTTATAAGAATCTCTGAAAGTATACTTTTAAGTGGTTGTTTCACGTCATTACCATAATTAACTATAAATAAAATTTTTATAATAAGGCCTTTCTCTTTTGTTCACTCATTAAATAATACATTAAAGTGTGAAATTTTTGAAACCATGATATTAATGGAAATTAAATATCATCATTATTTCAATTAGCACCTTTTGAACACTTTTTATTGTATTTCTACAGGTTTTTCATTGTTAACATTGTTGGCATTATTAATTTATGCATTTAATTATTATAATTATTTATTATTATAAAAGAGGTGTTGGATAACCTATATATTTCACATGCCAAGCTAGAAGTTTGACAGTGTGCATATCTATTTAAAAAAGTTACTCAGATAATTGACCATTTATTGACAGAAACGTAATTTTTTGCTGACGAAACTTCTGAGCACAAGTATTAACTGAAGAACAGGATGAATATGAGAGATCTGTTGTTTGGTCCATTGTATATTTGCTTTGAGGTATTTTCAGTATCCCATGCAATGCCCAACAAAAGATATTAGTCATAAAATGTCTGAAAGATGGCTGCCCACAATCTAACTCGTGCTTTGCTTTTTCCCCCTTTGACTGGGCTTTTGTTGCAAACATAAGAGCACAGCTTACACCATTCCTAAAAATAAAACTAGACTTAAATATGTTTATTTATGCATTTCTTTTATTTTGACATTCACAACAGTTCGTAATACTATTGTGTGTGAGTGATCCATATTTCACTCACAAACCAACCATAGGTAAAGTTATGTTTCGTTGAGCCATGTTTTTTAAACTCTATGAAAACTCCAACTATAGTTAGTAAAGACATAAAGCATCTGATGCCCTTTGGCTATCACACCAGTTCCTGTGGCTTTTATTTTCAGTTTCTGCAACCACAAATAAATGATTCAAGTGGAAACTGGATTCCAGGCTGAGTTCAGATATGGAAAAGCTTTGTACTGGATCCAAGCACCAAAACAAGATTAAAAATGTGTGCCTTTAAAAACAGGACATGTGTCTAATAACGTTACTAACGGAATATTTTGATGTCCAGATCAAATGGTCCCTTTCTTTCACTCTGTCTCTGTTGTTTCTTCATTTTTTTTAGAACAGAAAAAAGAAATGTCTCCACACTGTAAGTTTGTTCTTCACACAGATCCAGTGCTTCTATTTTCATATGCAATCCCAAATATCTGCCTTGGATGCCATCAGAACATTCAATAACCAATCTATCAATCTATCAGCCTTCTCTATTAACTGGTACTCATGTAGTAGGTCCTGTCCTTCAATTCAAAAGCAAGATATGAGTACATCCCCTAGAAATGCTCTTGCATTCAGTTGATTAAAGGGTCTAGGAAAGTGAAATGTAACAAATGTAATCCAAGTAATAATAAAATATTCTGATTTCAACACACATTAAATGAATGAGGTTCAGTTTGAATACAGTTGACACTAACAGTAGATGCTCATTCGGAATATTTGCATTTGAGTTGAAGAATGTAAACAATGTTGTGGTTTGGGTAATATGATAAAATTACATACTTCACGAATCCCTAGCCCTTAGCCCTTCATCTATGCCTAGCCTTTTTCCCTTGCCCTATGTGTGGGGCAAGGGCCATAATTAATAGTTCCACATAGTGAAGGTGAAATGCAGCATTTGTTTTTTATGTGTTAAAAATTTTGACTAGAACCATTGCCACAAAAAAAAACAACAACTTTATTTTGCCTCTTGAGATGATGCGCTAGGAATGCATTAAGCAAGGGAAAGTGTTCATCTGTGTGTCCTTGCACAAACCAGCTCTTTGACTGACCTCATTTAATAAGATCTGGGAATAATTGGGAAGGAAATGCTGAAGCTGTCTCTGTGCTTTCCCATAATGCATCCAGTCTCTGGCCCACTTAAGCATGGACATCTGCTCCAGTCACATGATGCAGTAATGTCATGCTCATCACTGGGGATAACTTTCATGCAAAATGCTTCAGATACTGAAGTAAATGAGTTTACCAAAGGAATGCAGCAGCTTCTGCTGAATTCTACAGAAATCTCTGATTGCCAGCTTCAACTTTAAACTTGTCTTGATTTTAATGAATGTCCCACTTTTTGCATATTGGCTCAGTGTCCAACTCCCCCAGAGTGACTAAATTGAGTTTTACTGGCAATAATACTTTACAATGGCTTATCATACATAGAACTATAGCACATTGCTGAAGGGAATAAAAAAAGAATGTTTATGTACATTCTGAAGCTCTATTAGACCAAATATTTTTCTTTTTCAAAAGCATTAACTTGTTTTTACCAATATTTCTATGTTCTGGAAAAGCTCCTCATTCATGTCTGTAACAGAATTACAACAAAACATTTTTGTTTTCCAATTCTATTTATTCATATGTAAAATGGAAATAAGTGAAGCAAATTAAAAGTCAGTGGGAAGAAGTGGTGAAATTCAAGCACTTGTAAGTTTACCCAGCGGGATGTGTGTGTTGCACACTGGAATGGGGCAAAATTTGGGGGCTGGAGCAGGACTGAAAAATCCATCCTGTTTCTAGGGTTATATCAATAATTGTAATCCATATTTTTTGCCTGTTCAGATTAGAATTGCATTAGATCAACTAGTGATTTCAGCAAACTCTTAAGCTTTCTAATGATGCCTATACTTCAATTTGAGATCAGCAGCTGGTCAGTGGTGTGTTTCGTTTCTTGGCGCTCATTTCAGATGCTGAGGTCTTCAGCTAAGATCTTTCGAGGTCAGTGAGGGCAGATTTCAATTGGTCTTTAACACACCCCCATGAGAGCTGTGGGAAAGAGGAAGAGACCAGGATTCTTGGAGATCACAGTGTGGGAATACAGTCATCTCAAAACAGGAAGAAGCATTTTGGAATGTGACCCTTTTGCAGACTGGAAGGACTGAATGCTAATATTTTAGAGTATGTTCAGTATTTTTTTTGTTACTCAAGGGACAATGCATCTCATGAGGGGAACACAGAGGGAGTATGAATCCCTCTGTGTATACAGAGTTTAGAATGTGTTTAGGAGTGTGTGTCATGAAAAAAAGCTTTGGAATTCATGGTCTGTTTAAATACACTCATACACACTGACTTGGCTTACCATCTTTCCATCTCAGATTCACCTGCAAAACATTAATCGAAGATCCAAGTTAAATAGCATTAAATATCTAATAATATTGCAATCAAAATGTATAAAAGATGGAGACAGAATGGTAATCATAAATCCAGGCTTGAGCTATAAACACTCTTACAAAAAAAGGTTCCTTTTATTCTTCACAGGTTCTTCATCGCTTCTTTGCATGTTTCAAGGTGCTGTATAGCCCTATTTCGCTCTAAAGAACTCTTTAAGCTCTTTTTGGTTCTTCACTGTGCTTTTATTAGCGTAAGGAAACTGTTATGTTCTTTTTGCCTTTTAATATGCTATATACAGATGCTGGGCATAGATATATAAGGCCAAAGTTTGTTTATTTCATAAATTTGAAGATTGGTTCTAAATAGCACTTTTGAATGTTTTGATGGTTCGTTCTAAATAGAACATTTGAAGAGAAGTGTTAAATGCCACCAAAAACTGTTGTCCTCTGATTACAAGCCAAAGAACCAGATTTGTTTCTGTATACAACCTGTTTTTAATAATGCCTTAAATTATATAGCACTTATCCAGACGCTTTTCAGTTTTCAGAGCATTATTAAGTCACTCCACTTTCAGACACTGGTGGTGACAGAAAAGTGGCAGCCTCTTGCCCACCACCAAACACACCCCACCAGTCACACACATACATACAGGGCAATGCAAGTGAACTGACTTACCCAAAGCTAGTGGCAGAAGGGACCTGGCAGGGATCGAACAGCCTCTCTGGTTCAAGGACGACCATTTATGTATATTTATGTATATGTATATAAAGGGTATTTCAAAGGGTGGTGTATGGATTCCATAATGATTTAACGATTTCAGCTATGGTGAATAATTGATTAAAATCTGAATATTTAATTAGGGAACATTGCCAATTTAAATGAATATAAATCATAATAGAATTTAAATATATAAGTATGTGCGTGTCAGTTTTCAAATACTGTGTGTATTGTATTGGAATTTCTAATGTTGACCACTTGAGGTCAGCATAACACCAACTCAAATCTTCATCATGATCATGCCACATCACCATTTCTGGAGACAGTGTAAAATAATTTCTGGGGCTCTAAATGTTTTTATAATTATATAGGAAACAAAAAAATATTCTGTGGGTTTGGTTTCCTGGGTTTTTTACAAGCAGCATATGTTCTCTAGTTTTAGAATAGATATGAAAATACACTTCAAAATTTCTATTTTAAATATTAAATAAATATTAGTTATATCATAGAGGTAACCTTTTAACTTTATGTAAAAATCCATATGAACATTAGTCAAAACATTGTCATACAGGACTGCTACAAACAGGTCTGTCATCTTTACTATCTGTTTGGGTTCAAGGAGCTTGTTTGATTTTCCGGACAGAGGGACAGATTTTCTATCGAGGTCTCTAGAGTTATCTTTGGATATAATCTGTATGTTCACTATGATTTGAATGAAGCAAAGGTGCTTGTTTAGTGCTGTGGTGTCGTGAAAAACACTGAGGTCTCTCAAGGATTCAGGGAAACTCTCTGAGACTCTCTTGAGTTACGTGCAAGAATGTGTTGTCAGGCTGATAGTGTTACTTTGACCTCTGTGTTCACACCAGTTTCAGAAAAAGAAAGCTTTCCTCCTTTTACTTTCTTCTTCATTTTGAATTGGAAGTATGCTTTCTATTTCTGTGTAGTTTGTCGTTTGATTTTATTAAAATTGTATTAATATTAATGCATGGTTATCATTTTATTTAAAAAAATTAAGCCATTTGACAGTCAGTACTAACTCAATACAATATCTTTTTTATGGACAGAATTCTGTAGTATTTTTTTTGTTTGTTTTAAATGGGCATATTATGCTTTTCTCAGAATAACTGTACCTTTTATAACTTTCACAATTTATCCTAAACGACATCTTTGAATAAACTCTTAAATTCATGCCCCTTCTAATGTGCCGTTTAGCGCTGTTCCACTCATTGACTATTCTGCCCTGCCCCCTTTTGAGTCATTCAGAGTTCGCTGATGCATCTGCTTAGAGCATCAATTTCATGCATATTTGTGTAATCTTATTTTCCTTTTTTTCTGAGCTGAAAACGGCTCAATGTTCCTAGCACCACCCATAGTTCCTAGCTCCGCCCACTGAAGAATCAGATTAGTCGATAATTTAGCTCATCTCTATGCAGATTGGCTGCCTGACCCGGAAGTGAGAGTAGCAGACACGCACTCAAGAACAATGCAGCAAAAGTGTGTTTTCTGTTGATCATAATGTAATAGCCATTAACACTATTTTGGGGGAGGGCGAGTAGCATGTGTGTGGCCCTCAGGCTGTAGTTTGGTGAACAATACTTTAAATGATGTTGCTGACTCCACCCCTTCTTCTCTCAATCTCACATCTGCATGGGAAAATATAGGGGACACTTATTACAGAGTTGATGCTATTTGAAGTCTCTCCCTCTCTCTCTTTAACATGATCTTAACTTACATAAATTGAACAATACCAGCACACTGCCTTTGCTTCTGGAATTTCACAGTTTACTGTATTTTCATTATTTCATAAAGTTGTCTAGGTCAATTTGTAGAGATCATCTCTGATGTATATTTTTGTCCTCTGCAGTTTTTGTATCTGGGGATGCTAGCATTTCAAGAATGTCCAATATTCCTTTTATCACTGCATTTTTCCAAGAATAGATGAGAAAGATTGAACATCTAACACTTTAACTGCACTGTGTTAAAGTAGAACAGATTGCTTTATGACTGACTGTACTGACCAAGAACAGTTCAAAACAGACTGTGCTCCTGATGTCACACATGGCTCTCATAGCTCATGTTTTCTGGCACTGTGCTTATGTGCATCTGTCAGCTCTCTGCTTTTCTGTTTTTTGGGGGGTTTTTTTTGGCCATGCTTTTAAATAATGCGTCCCTCTAATTGCGTACAAAATAAGCTCATTGTTCTTGTTTACAACATTTTAGATTCTAAAGAGTTGAAGAAGAGAACCAACATTCACAGCCACAAACACACATCCTTCAGGATGAACTAAAGTGCTAAATTTATCAACACAAGAACCGGACACACCTAAACATCAGCACTGAAGTACCTCAGGGATATGTGTTTTTCTGTATGAATGAGTCATAAATTAAAAACCTGAAATCCTGTTTTGCGCTGTAGAATCACAGTTTAAGTGGGTTCTTCGTTTTCAGTTCTAATTTACTCAAAGTCAAGCACATTTTATAGGGCATTCAGGCAGACTTTGTATTTTTTTTTTATGTAAATATTGTAAGTAAATACTATTAATATTATATGATGCAAGGTATATTCAAAAACCAGACACTTGCATTTTTGAAGGAAATATATCTTAATTGTGTTAGTTCTGATGAATAGATTAGAGTTTGAAGGTATTTGTTAATATTAGAAGTAAAAGGTCTGAGATATGGGCCCCAACACTCATAAAAACTATGTGCCTCGTATTATTTCAAAACTAAAAAAAATTTGAAAATTGTATGTAGATGTTACCAAAAGTAATAGAACACCATTCTTCAACAACATGCAGAACATTATTCATAACAAACCATTACTGAATTGAAAGTACCAAGATTGTGCTTAAAAAAGAGGGTTCTTGTCGGTACGTTCTATAACTAAATGCCTTCTAGCCATCATTTAATTGTTAACAAAACAGCCGGAAAACCGACCACTGACTTGTTAGCCAGCAGTCCCCCCACCCACTGTTTTATTTTTTATTTAGCTCTATATATTAATTTAAATACTTAAAATGTTTGCTGTTGCCTTCTCATTCTGAAATAAAGCCGTGAGTTACTATGGTTACCAATAACGGTGGATTGAAACGACACTCAGCCAGCCAATCAGAATCCAGTAGTGTATTGCATAGATCACAGCTGTATTTCTGTTTACAGAGTTCACGGGAGGAGAGGGATAAGGAAAAATCCCGTTTGGATTCCATGGTTCTATTGCTAATGAAGCTGGATCAGCTGGACAAAGAGATTGAGAATGCTCTGAGCTCATCTCTCAATAGCTCTCCCAATCTGCAGAAACGCATCATCACTGTAGGTCAACACCAATAATATTTTAGTAATATAATGTTAACCACTAATGCTACTAACTATTTTGATTTATTTTTGTTCCTCATTCAGAATGTTGAGACAGAAAATCTTGATTCAGCAAGAAGTCTCTCAGCCTCCTCACAGTCTCTAAGCAACCCTCTTTATCGCTCGACATCATCTCTGGCATCATCATCATCATCAGGAATCACTGGGACTTCTGGTGCCAGGCCAAAACTTGAGGTTAGCAATTAATTATTCGATTTAAATTATTATTTGCATACGCTCAAAAAAAAAAAACTAGACAATATTTCAAGGCAATCCGCTACAATACAACTTTAAACATTTACTGTCATCACTCATGAAATAAGTTATCTGAACAAATTGAGATTAGTTAACACTTCTGGTCACTTAAACAAACATTGAAACTCAATCTATTACAGTTAAAATGAGTTTCTCAACTTTTATTTTCCTGTGACTCAGTTAGTAAAACAAGATCATGGGTTCAGCATGAACTGTCCAAATGTGTTTGTTCTTCTTTTAGGATTTTTAGATAAAAGCATTTGCAATTTGCATAAATGCAAATACAGCTGATGGATTATACGTCATGCATTTACAGTATTGAAGATTACAAATAGTAAATATAAGGGGATGGAAAACATTGGCAAAATGGAAGTTTAATTTTATTATTATTTTTTTTTTTTATGAAATGTGTTGAGAGGGAAATGTTTAGAATTCCAAGGTAATGTATAGAATGCCTTGTGGTTTTTGTAAAAAAAATAAATAAATATGCATTATATACATTATCTATGTGAACAATATATTTCACCATAGATGTTGATACGTTAACATTTTGAGAAACGGGGCCGTCTGTTGGACAGATGCAGCGGAATGGCCGCCATCTTAGTACGGGACAGGGTCAATGGAATCAAAGAAATAAAGTAACCGTAACTAACTTAATTTTCTGACAATTTTCAAGATCTTTTACTAGAAATGTCAGATATGTATGTTTTATAATGCAGTATAATTTATTCATTTAATCTAAGTTAAAATGCATACATGTACTGGTCATAAACAATATTGGAACCTATTATGATGCTGATGAAATAGGGATCAACAATATAACATGAAATGTGTATAAAATTTGTTTTGGAGCATTAGAACAATTTAATATAATACAATGAAATGGCTTAAAGGAATTTCCTTTCACGTTCTAAGATGATAACGTATGTGACAGGCAAGTTCACTTATACATTTCCTAAGCATTCTACAGAATGACAATAATAGTAAGTGTTAAAAAGGATGATGACAAGGAGACTAAGTAAATGTGTTTTTTTTTTTTATTGAAAGTAATAGTATTCATTGACACAGCATTACCGTCTTAGTTCTGCGCCCCCATAGTGATATAAGAACACATGGGAAAAGAATTACAGGAGAGTGCTTCAGCTAGATACAATGTGTTGCAGAAGAATCTGAAATTAAATCTGTAGCATGGCAGCAGAACGTCTAAGACGATAATAAGCTGTATTGCATTTATTTTCGATGTGTACTTTGTTCATCATTTCTACAGTTAAACAATGATCTGAACACTATTGTAAGCAGACAGAAAAATATAGGAATAAAAAAGGCCACTTCTGTAGTCTGAATAGAATGCAGCCTAATCGACTTAGATCTTCGTCTTGAACTTGGCTTATTACAATGTCATTTAGATTGAATATTTACTCATGCACAGCATGGGTTCTGACATTTAAATTACTATAAGATTTTGAATAGATATATGGATCTTGAAAGAATAGATTTGAATGGATATGTGATCATGTGGTCTCAAATTCATAACTGCATGTTTTGGGACCGCAATATTCAGAAATGCTTTATTTACACAAAATTTCCATGCCTCACTACAGAGGAAAAGGAAAAAAGTGTTTTTACTTCACTTCTTTAGTTATGCTTTTTGTCCAGTTAAACCTTTTTACATACTTTATACATATGCACAGATTTTAGAATGTTTCACCACTTTAGCTAGATGAGCCAATCATAAGATTAAATAAGTACTAATATTTTCAATTCCCATTTCTGAAAAAAAAAACAATAATAAAATAAATAAATAGATTTCAAGCCATGTCTATACCAATATTTATGTTTAGAACGTTTTAGATTCTTAATCTTCTTAATTCTTAGATTCCTTGGGACTTCAGAAATATGAAATGAGAAATTAAGCCCTAGAGAAGATCATTCTAATAATCTGACACGTTATGCATCCCTGAAGCACGTGTTCCAATGTATGTAAATTCATTCCTGTTTGCTGGCGTAACGTCTATATATGCTCTTTCAGTGTCTACGACCTTTAAGTTTTCATGCGTGAGTTTGTGTTTGAGCAGCACACCTTTGTGTTTGCTCGTTCTTGCAATTCCTCATCTGATTGCATAAGTGTACCCTGTAAACACATGTAAGATTAGGCCTTTTGAAATTCACACAAGTTAACAAGCACACAGTATGTGCAGCCTTTGCACGCGAACTTCGATGCTGTTGCTAAGGAATGTTAAATAGAATCCTGCAATCTTACAGACCAATGCTTCCCTTCAATGCAAATGTATATCATTGAAAGCTTTCACTGACAGTGAATTCCGAAAATGAAGACCATCAAAGTGAAGTGTGTGTCAGTGACAAAGAAAGGGCCATGTTTACATATACTGACAGATATCAGATGAAAGCGATAGTGGTACGTGCTGCCTCGCTGTCACAGTCTTCATGAACGGAAACATTGAATAGTTGAAAGAAGCCAAATGAAATTCAACCGTGAACTCAGGAGTTCATCTGTCTGATTCATAGAGCGGTGTTTGGTTCATGGTGATCCACTTTCAAAGCAATGCATGGTTTAGGAGCCAAAAGCAAGTTTGTCCGTGTCAACCAGGATATCAAATTTGGCCCAGCAGCTAACTACTGCTTCATTACATACAGTTTGTTTTCTGGTACATTATATACTTGTTTGACTCTAAAGGTCACATTTTAAAAGTAAAGGTATCTTTTGTTTCAGGTTGAGTAGGACGGTAAGAAAAAAACAATTTGTTGGTGCTTTCAAACTTGTGGATTGTATCCACAAAAGATCCACCCGTCATTCTCGGGAATGGATTTAGTACCCCGAGGGCAAAAGAAACAACATTTCATTGAACGGAAATCTTTCATCATCTTCAAAGTGTCCAGGGAAGCAACAAAACCCAACACATCCTCAATGAAAAAGGGAAAAAAAACAGACTACAGTAGATTAATAAAGAGATAAAGTGCAAGAAAGTGAAAAGAAAGAGCTTAACACCATCACACAATAAAAGTGAATTTTAGGTTTATCAATTTATATGAATAATAAAAGAATATTCTTAAAAGATATAAGGTTTTTTTTTTTGAGTAATATGATCACATATCGTCTGCTGTGGACACAAAGGAAATTCAATGCAAAATGCTTGTTTTATTTGTTTAGTGAGCGTTGGTCAGTATAAAGCAGTGTTTGAAAGAGATTTTGAGGTTTAAAAAAATGTTTTCAGAGTTTTTTTTGAAAATGAAAATTCCATTCTGATAAATTTGAGTGAGAATGTTTTCTCAGCACAAAAGTTGTTCAATCTAAATTTATTTTCCAAACTTAAAGCATCTAAAATCATACAAACATAAAAATATCAAATGCAGATTTTAATATTTAGATATTTATTTTACATTTAATAACTTTTTTACATGTATGAATCTATGGTGTGTTTATTTATTTTTTTTTTCACAAAATGCTATAAATCCAAGGCATCCAGGTAAATGGTGTCCAAACCCACACACTGATATTGGACTCACTGCTTCGAACGCAGAGCAGATTATTATACACTGCCCAGTCAACTGAGGCCCCTTTCGCAGTCTCTCCTTTTGTGGTGGTGACTTTTAAATGCCACCGCTTGACTTTTTTTTTTAGTTATTTATTTTTTTTGTCTGTGGTCAGCTGGAAAATGGCCTGGTTCTGTTCCGTCTTTTTGGAATGATTCTAAAAACGATACAAAACATTTGCTGCAGATGACCGTCTGCTAACTGGTTTACATTTGATGGTTGCTCTGTGCTAAATGGCGTATATGGAGTTATGGTGTTTTGTGTAAAAAAATAAAAATAAAAAAAAAAGCCAGGACCGCATTACACGGCCAGTATTATGTTTTTTGGAAAATTGATTAAAATAGACTTTTAAAATGTGAATACACTGCAGATATGGCCCAGACTTTTTTTTTACATTTACAATACATTTCACACCAATTATTAAGCAAGTTTGAGTGATCAAGTGAAGTCAGTCATGCACTTGAAAACATGAATTTTGTTATACTCTACCAACATGTCTGAATGTGTTTTGCTGTAATGACCATTTTATGAAGTCTTTGTTTTTCGTCTTACATGAGCCAGAACTCTGGATGTTTATACCCACTTTCTTCCCAGACCTCAAGCCTGTCAGAATTAGATTTGGCTTGCAGCATGGTGTTGATAGCTCATTGGCTCGGCTTGGTCTGATCTCAGTCTATTTGTTTGAGGCCCTCAAGGTGTCCGCGGTTCCGAGGGATTCATCGGAACTATCACATTTTACTGAGAACAGTTGCCAAAGTTACGCACAGTGATTTGCTGACTATAAATTTTAAGGTGTGAAGGAACAAGAGATTGAGAGATGTGTGATCTGGTGGTGGTGAGTTTGTTCAACTGCCTCATGTTACACTATACTACACTGACGGGGTGTGGCAGAAGATTTGACAAGTGAGAACAAGCCTTCAGGTGGTCGACAACATTTATTCATTTAGTTTAGTTTATTCCTCCTCCTTTGAAGAAGTCTTATGTTTTTCAGGTTTTAAGAGTGTCATTTATTTTTCCTTTTGTGTTTAAGTTCTTGTTTTTGTGATCAATAAACTATAATAAATATGGCTTTCAAGCCAACAGGTAATTTGGAAGAATTTGATGATTTATGGCAGGTATGTTGTTGACCTGTGAAAATCTGTGTTAAAGTTAAAGAAAAATGTCAATTAACAATATTTTAAATTTCGATTTAAAAAAAAATCAATTGGGAAAAAATGCAATTCATTTGTTGATTTTTAAAATTGATTGACATCACTAATATATATGGTAATACTTGGGGTGTGGTTTAGTTGTGGCAGACATAATTCACTGCTGAATTACTGAAAAGTCTCATGATTTTTCATCTCAAACCACATTTCTAAGAAAGGAAATCTTCCACGTTTTCGCGTTTATCATGATGTTGTGAAGTACAATGCATGTTTGTATTACTTTGGATGGATTCACAAAGTGTGTACCTTTATGTCGTCTTCTGTGAATAATTTATTAAGAAAGTCACTGACCATGTGTCGACTAAAAGCAATAATCAAAGGGCACTTCCTAAGTTTAAGTAAAGCACAATCGTCTGTCTGGTCCTGAATCTCTTGCACAGACCTGTGTCCAGCCGGGTGACTAACCCCATTCTCATGTGCCTCTGCAGGGCACCCTAATCCCGCTCCATAGGTTACCCGCATTTCTTGTTTTCCCAAAGTGCCTTTACTTAATTCAGTGTCTTGCTTTGTTATCGGAGCCTGTATTAGGCTGGATTACCGGGATTAGCATCTTGACTTTCTCTCTCTAATCCACAGAGTCAATTAGGACAGAAAAAAGGGAAATACCAGCCATTGTGAGGTTGGTGGCATTTGAAGGGAATGTACTTCACTTTAAGACTTCCTATTGTGAAGAGAAATTAGACATAGCTTCTGATCATACCTCAGCTACGCTTGGGGGAATGAGGGAAAGAAGTTTTTTATTAACAGTTATGTTCATTCTTATTACTCTTTTGTACACATTGCTCTGAAGCTAATGGTATCTCTCTGAAGCTAAACCCCCCAGTACTAACAAATAAGGTAATGTCAGCTCCTAAAATGCCACCATCTTGTGACCTTTGTCGTGGTCCTGTTAAATTATATGTTCTTGTTACGACCCACTTTGGTGTTAAAGAAATTGGCTCGTGGGGCGCACAGTGAGTAATAGTAAACAAAATAAAAAGTCGGATATTTACAGAAAAGTCACAACTGGCACAATTTTCCAAAAAACAAAAACGTAATTTATTTACAGTGCTACTAAGTCAAAACATACAACAATCCCGTGGATCAAACTAAAATGATCGTTAAATAATAAAACACTCACTTATACAAACAATAGACTTTAAAACAAAGATCGGTTACATCGGAAACAAAAACTAAACATGGGTAAATATAAACACTGTCAAGCACTCGCTCGCACACACACACCACACAACACTTTATACTGTGATCTAACACTTTCTTTGACTTTGAGAGAGAGATACACAGACCAGTACGGAGGAAGAACGGGATCACAAGTCCGACAGGACGGGGCAACAGAACGGGTACTGGTTAGTGGCGTAGCAACACGGTTTGGTTCTCAGATGACAGACAGACGGATCGGACTGACACACTGCGCGATCGAGAGAGAGGGGGGAATGAATGCAGAGCGGGCCGTTTTTATAGGCCCGCCCACTCCCCTGATTGGTTGGGTCAGCGCTCAGCCATCTCCACAACGAAATACACACACAAAACACATGATCAGAAAATTAATTTAAAAGAATAATACGCTAAACATAACACTTCTAAATAACTCATTTGATTCTCTGAGAATCATAACAGTTCTTTCCAGATTAGATGGAACTTTCATCTGCTATTTAACTTTTGCTTCCTCTGAGTTCATAAATCGAGAACAGTATTCATAATTAATATTGAGTTTGTACATGCCAAAACCATGAACACCATGATCCGAACACACACTTGCTGTTTTCCCACAGGGACTTTTATTCATGGTTTGAGTTTAAATGTGGGGACTGTGGTCCATTTTACTGAAAAGTGCATATAAGTAGTTTCTATGAATGACGTTTAAAACCAAAATAAAAAGGAAAAAAAAAATAAAAATTTTTGATGTTTATCTTCCATCCATCAATTTAGTTCTTTGTCTGGGGACAGGCCATGGAGATAGCAGGGGATCTCGGTCTTTGTTCTACATCAGAACTTTCTCTAGCTTTACCTGAAAATGTTGAGGCCTTCCCAGGTCAGTATAAAGACTTAGACTCCTAATGGCTGGAATTGCTTTGGAAGTCTACCTAAGAATGCATCGAAGAAGTATTTCAAAAAGCTAAATAGTTCACCCTCCTGTGGAGGAGTAGCAGCAGCTCTATTCTTGGTCCCGAGTGACTGAGCTCCACTCCCTATCTCTTAGGGCATACTCAGTCGTCATGCTGAGGAAACTGACTATGCTCTTTGTGGCTCATTGTGGCTCATAACCATGATGCAGATTGACCAGTAGCTGATTTATTATGTATACAGACATGACTGTAAATTGCACACCTTTAATTGTTAACCAACCTATTTCAAGTCGAACTTCATGGCCTCAGCCTCTGAGGTATGCTCCATATCACTGTTGCTTCTCGTTTTGCTGCAAACTGGCCTAGTATGTGAGTGGGTGATAAACTGATTTTATCGATTAACTCGATTCTGTAGTGTACATGCTTGAATGAAAATGGATTTTACATTAAACGTAATATGCAAACGCTGTTCTTAGTTTCCGTAGAATGGGCGCTTGGCCTCTGAGCTGCTGTAGAATGTGTGCGGCTCACCTTACGCACCTTGCGTTTGCAATATATTAAGATACACAACAATGGCAGCAGTAGCAGTTTTAACAGATCGACTCAACAACTTGCTCTCCAACATGGATTATGGGTTGGTCTGCGGTGACATCTGTGGCACTGGTGTAGCGCCCCTGCAACACGTTTAGGTTTCGCTACCCAGTTAGATTTATACTAAAGTATTGTTATAGAGCTTCTGATCAAATATATAACTTCCATTAAACGTTATTACAAATTAAAGACTGTTTTAAAGAGAGTTTTCCAATGGTTTTTGTGTGCACATGCGCATAACTGATCTGCAGTGACATCAAGGAGACCTTTATTTGACATAGATAGGGTAAAAACTACAGTGTTCCTGCTAAAACTGAGTTTCGACTGTTTGTTCATTTCAACTCGCCAATACAGACATTCCAATGAGTCTAATAAGTATGATCCCTCCATAGTGGAAGATACCCCTTGTCCCTCTTTTGTTCCATGAAATGCTCTCAGTTTGGCAGCTTGTTGGATTTACAACTGGCTTGATTTAAGTGCTAGTTCGACCTAAAGAAAGAAATGCTTGCCAAATGTAACCAGTAAGCTACCTGCATTATTTCCTTTATATCGTAGACCTGTTTCTGTAGCAGCTGGATTTCAATGATCACTGAGTCAGCGATACAGCTTTTCCCCTCTAACATTTCCCCAGAGATTATTGACATCACTTCCTGCTAAAGGGTTTCCATTAAACATGTGGAAGCTATTATGAGCTGGCGTAGCTGAGGCAGTTCATACTGCAATGAAGAAAAAAAAAAACAGAGAATCTTTTTTTTTTTTCCCACGTATCTCAGAGCACATGCAGGAATGTCTTCATTAGTTATGGAGAAAGGTTGGGGTTCAGGGGATACAGATAGCATCTGTGTGTCCACACACTGCATTTAATAGAAGCACTGCACAGAGTCTCTATTGAGACTTGTAATTTAATCCAGAATAACTGGTAAGTAATGATATTCCCATAATAGACCAGTTTAGCGTCATGTTTATGTTTAATGAACGTGTTGGTGTAAGGTGCTTTATTAAGAATGAGTAAACACGCACCTTACCCACTCAGACTATGGGTGGGCTGATCTGACCTTATACCAGCTGCACATTCTTAACCAGACTTGGGGGCTGGTAAAGTCTATGGTGCAAAGTACTCAGCTTAAACACACATTGTCACACACATACAGCATAAACATTTTTAGGGCTGTGTTCTGCACACAGACAAAATGGGTGGTTGCACAGGGCAACGTGGGTTCGATCCCCAATCCTGACGTTTTTATATTTCTTTTGCACTTAGTTATCTGTTACTGAACCATACTGTGCAAAAAAAGAAGAAAGGCCGCAAAAATAAAAGGCAAAGAATATAATCACATAAAAATGAGTGACTTTTGTGTGATGAATTTCTGGAGATTCAATCAGGGCGTTGCATCAAAGCCATGGTAGCATTTAAAACATTATACCCTGTCTGTTGATATTGAGCAAGCTTCACCCAGTGTCCTCCCAGAACTCCTCATTTGGGGGGTGTAACACAGATATGAGCTGTGTCCGAACAGCTTGCCATATACGTTAATACTTCATGTTCCTACTATATGGCAGCCGCTGGTGGTAAATTCGTGAAACAAAAGAAGAGAAAGAAGACAATAACCAACTGCTTGCGGGATCCTACTGGACGTAAGAGGGTATTAAACTTGGGATCAAAGGGAGAGCCATCCGTGAAACTGTCGGCGGCACTGATTACATAAACCTACTCGTTGAGGGGATCCTCCCAAGGTGCTCTGGTTGTGTCTAGGGCCTCATCAAGAACGTCAAATACCCTGGGATGGTGTTTGTAGCCCACGCTGCATGTTCAGAAGGGCTTAGCCAAACAGGAACAAAAAAAAAGTATAGATCTCAAAGATGGAACGAATGATAATAATTTTTCAAACGTTCTATTCATATTTGTTTTATTACAGCATTGAAAGGTCATTTAAGGTCATGTGACAAATGCAAGCCTTTCAGAAAGTCAATTTGTGCATGTGTTTATGCAATTCCAAAATGTTTTTAGCTTAATTTGCTGGTGAAATGGGTCGTATTTCTATCTGACAAACATAAAGCATAATAAATGAGTTCTTGAGTATCCTTGCCTGTTGTTGTTTTTTTTTTGTGCTGGACACCTGATACGACCTCTGATCCCAATGGCATGCTAACCTGTACCCAGGGACCTTACAGGGCAGACAAATGTGACCCAGTGCTCCCCCTGAATGACTGGGGACACACACTTGCACACATGATTGCATACTCAAACACACACACGCACAAAAACACCCTCTCACTCTCATGACTGAAATGCAGCACATGACATGGTCTTGGGTGGTCCAATTCTGAGGGGGCAAGTGTGATGGCCTCTGTAGAATTACCACATGGTTTATAAACGGATCTTTCCACACTCGGTTTTAAGACAACAAAATGTTAGGTTGGCGAAATTTTTCGTCCAGCTCAAGTGATATGTCATGATGTGAATGGATTGCTGTGTTGCTCACCAGGTTTAAAAGTGTTTGGTAAAATGGCGAGGTGGTAGTTGAGCGTTTTCTAATAATGACTTGTATTTTATCAGTTCAGTGTTACTTTGGTATGATAAATGCAATCGTTAAATGATGTATTTCACTTTTCAAATATAAATTCTTTAAATGTTCACTAAACATTTTCACCATTTCACAGTTACCACATATTTCATAGCAACACTTTATTATGCCTTTGGCATTTTTTTTTTATCCCATGAGACTTTCATTTCAAGGAACAAACACATTTTATCAGTTCATGCTTTGACTAAGAATCCAACCCATGACATCTACTTGTTTAGCCAGAGGAAAGATAGTTTACACTATTGTGGCATAGTTCTAAACTAAATAGGAACCATTGTTAAAGAAACAGGGTGTTGCCAAGAGCAAAATTGTGCATCTGTCCACAGTAAATGTCATCAACAATAGTGTATCTGGAGAAAAGGCTCGGTTTATATGATTTAAAAACTAAAAAGCACTCAGCTCTTAATAAAGTGTTGGCTGAATTCAGAAATTAAAAAAAAAAAAAGCTTGTACCTTTAAAAGGAACACGCTTTGGAAACTTTTAGAATATGTCATGTAGTTCAAAATGTGGATAGAAACTCTTTTTGTTTTACCTTTTGTTCACAATTTTATTTTATTGTTAGATTTCTGCATTGTATATATGAGTTCAGTTCACAGTGATATTCATAAATATATTTTCTATTTGTGTAGTATTAGACACTCATGGCCAAGGCCGTACTTTATTATAATGTTAATACATTAATCTATTACAATTAGTTACCATTTTAATACTTTTTGATTAAACCGTTACACAACGATAAACACATTAAATCATTTATGAAAATAACCAATTAATATATTTGTTCCTGTTAATAATTTAATGATAAATTGAAACTAAACAAAGTTACAATTACATTTGTTTTTACATATTTACTTTTACATTTGAATTGGTCTGCATATATTTTGGGATTGACTTTTTAAAAATACTATGGTTCACTAGGGTCACTGTGTCTTTACTGGAATGTTCGTAGAAATCAAGGAGTCAACAAGGATCGTAGTTATTCCATGCTTTCTCCAGTTGCCCCTCTCTTACACCAGATTAAAAGGTTGGGTTCAAGAAAAAGACCCAACTCAAGTCAGGATGTCTAACAGAATGATGTTTTGATTTAAAGAAAGCTATATGAGGCACAAGGGGTTGATAGAATTAGTGTATTTATCAACATATTTTCATAATTACAGTCCATTCTGTGTTCTAATAATTGAAAATATGTAAAAGTTCAGGGCACCCCTGTATATTTTTACGGTTTTCCTTTAAAAAATCCTTATAGAATAATTCTATAAAAATACTTTTTATAGAATTATACAAAATTTTAAAAATCCACTTTTTTTATTATAAAAGGTCATATTTTATTTTTTTTTTTTTTAGTTATCACTTTCTTTCTGCTCATGGGAGTAGGTTGTGTATAAGGCACATTTTTTAAATAGCACATGATAAGCATGCTCAATGTTCTGTCAACTACTGACAGTGTTTCTACTTCACTGGCCTTGGGTGGTTTAACTGGACGGCAACAGGTCTGCACAACATGAAGGAATCATTTACTACACGTATCATTCAGGCTAGGCTAAAATGGCTAAATATTCAGTGCATTATGTTTCATTGCATTTGCAGACTCCCTATCAAAGATCAAAGTTTTGTTTGATGTGTGAGTACACATGTTTAGCGTATACAGATGATGACAGTTTGTGCACGAACAGTAGACTATCTTGCCTTTAGTGAGTGTTACAAAGGTTTAGCGATTGTTTAGCGATCAAACTAAGTATCAGTGGTCTCATTGTTTAAATTTTGATTATGTTTCTGTGCATATGCATCAGCTTATCGTTCAGATAAACCGTGCTGTGGTATGTGTGATATCTGGTAATCTCCTATGTGAATTGGTGTGTGTATGTGTGTTCCAGACAGCATGATCAAAAAAAAAAAAAAAAAAAAAAAAATATATATATATATATAATGCAGATTAATGAAGCCCACAGACATAAAAAATACTAACTAAAGAATCAGAAGTGGGGGGGAGCATTGTCTTTAGAAGTTGAGTAAGGACAACTTTGAATTGTGGAAAAGAGAACTGTAAACATTTTAAAATATTAAAAAAAGTTTAATAAAAAAAGATCGAAATTGTAAAGTTGCAAAAACAGATTCTATAGCTTTCATTTTGAACCATTGGCTTTAGAAATTTTATGAAACAAGTTTAAAAAAATGTGAGTAGAAAATAATGTGAAAGAATGTCTGTTGTACAGTGTGTGCGCCTAGATTAGTCATCCAGTTATCGTATACACACCTCAGATAAGCTCCCTGTACCTGGATTTCTTTCCCATCGTGCATCTGGGTACATTAGGTGGGCGGTGAGGATATGCAAGGATGAGGGTGTGTTAACAAAAGCCAAAGAATGTGGTGGTGGTGGCGGGGGTAGATAAATTAAAGAATGTGATAACAGAGAGCAATAAAGAATTGAGGGAAGCGACGGAACATGAAAAACAGGAACAAACACATAGATAAAGGAAGAACATTGTAAAGGCTTTAATGTTTTAAAGAGTTCTTCCACAACTGACAATTCTGTTAATTTTTTACCAGCATCTCATGTTGTTTTTTTTTTTTTTTACATTTGTTCGTTCTTGGAAGAAAGGAAGCTTCAGAAAGCAGTCAAAGCCATACCAAAATGGTGGGACAGGAATGATCCTTTTGCAGATAGAAAGATAAATATATCTCCATTCTGTAATTTAATATATCTCCATTCTGTAATCAACTTGATTTAACTTTTGATGCCTTGTTCTCGCTTGTGTGTGAGTACATTTGTTGATTGAGGTGGTGGTCAATAACTACTATAAAAGAATTCCCCAACGTTAATGTCATTTGGTCATTTGAAAGCTTTCCTGTGACTGTCAGTAGAGCTTGGTGCTTGTAACTCTAGTATTTAATAACCTTTTTTCCTAAAAATGTGTTTCTATGCAATATAAGTGTCTAGATAAAATTTCAAAAGATGTTCATTCTAGCATATCTTAGCATTCTGGTTTGACTAGACAAAAGGGCATTTTCCCATTTTGCAACATTTCCCATGACCTTGGTATGTACCAACTGTTTGCTGTTCTGCTAAATGTAGTAAAAGTTATATTCCAGGCCGATATATAAGGGATATTCAACACTCAGCCGTACATTATATATTTATATATGCGGCTCGGCCGTGGCTGGGGGTGAATAACCACCTGATGCAAATATATAATGCACAGCTGAGTAGCATTAACTGTTACACCAATATCCACATGTTTATCATAGCCCATAATTTTACAATTTTAACAGCTATTGTGCGTCTAATATGTTTAATTTATATAGTGTAATTTTGTTATTAGCATATAGCTAGAACATGTAGGAAACCAATCTTACTGTTCACACCTAGTCATGTGACACATGACTATAAATATTGAATTTTAAATACGGTTTATTGACATGAAGCAGCTGATAGTGCTGGGTCTGAGGGTTTAACGCTACGTCAGAATGAGTTTTATTCCCTCCCGCGTTTGTGAAAGTGGGTGATGTCGGTTGTTGTTGAGCACAGACACTGACTCTAATCGTCAAATGAGTGCCTGTCTTATTGAATCCTTATCTTAGAGATGCCGCATATGTCCAAATCCACAAATCCATTGCAATTTCTCAGCGCATGGGCGGTAAATACACTGAATTGGGGGCTTTTGATTATTTATGCATGCGGGCTGAGGCTGTGTTTTAGCCTCTGTTCTTTGCTGCATAGTGCGGTAAAATGGCCGAGGAGAGATCATTGGTGGAGGAGCGCATTGATACAGCTGAGTGAACAAACTGACCCGGAGCTACCTGTGCGATTATTCTAAATTAGTCAACACCTGCCAGGCAAAATGACCAATATACAATGCATTAGTGTTTTTTTTATGCACAAGATAATTCATGCGTGACCCAAACACCTCAGCATAAGCTTTTCTACAAGTGGCCTCACTTGTCTAAGTAAATGGAGCTGAAGTCACTATCAAATTAAACTCATTTTCTTCTTCAATATCAATTTCTGAACAAAATGAATTATTGTGACATATCCTATATTTTTACAAAGTGCATTTGCAGGAAACTCTTTCTGAGACAGCATTTACGTTAATTCACACAATCTAAGAGAGTTGAACATTCACCAACATCCTCAAATCTTAATGTTTCAGTCCTGAGCAGGAGCTGTGACATCACACAGTACTTTGAGCCACAAATTTATCAACAATAGTTAATTAATAATAAAAGAATAACAATAATTCTCAATAATTAGTGGTGAATGTTTATTTTGTGTAGACTACTCCCTTAAGCAGAAGGGCCATTCTTCATAGAACAGGATACATGGCTCTCAGCAGGCAGATGATGGAGGTGTTTCTGTCAGTGTGATCTGTTCCAGGGACTTTGGGATTACAGAGGTTAAAGGTCAGCGGACAGAGCAATAGTTCTGTAGATGAAGGTCAGACCCCGACATTCCTGCACAACTACAGAAATTCCTGTTCTGTCCAACTGAAAAAAAAAGTCAACAAGCAAATCCTGAACAATAACTCACAAAGGAGCTGTTATTAATAGCTGTGGCTCTGGTGCATGACGGAGAGTCATTCAGAGGCGCCATTAAATCAAGAATACAGATTTATGGCTATCTGTCCAGGTCTTTTATCTTTGAAGTCCTGTCTTTGAGTATACCTGGTTTAAAGAGTTGTATACGTGTTTATTTTACTTTGCTACCTATTTAATAATTAATCTTTGATTATAATTATTTCATTTCAATCTTCTTCTTTACCTTTGCAGTTAAACTGACTAGCCCAAAGTTATGATAATTTTTGCAGCCAAGCATTTTGTTTTTATCTTTGTTCATTGATGTTTCATAATATACTGTATAAAGTGTAAATGGATCCCAAATTTTGAAATAGCTTTGTTATAAAGCTGTTCTATCTTATTGTCCCTGGTAAACTAACTTGTTTTAGTTTTATTCTGTATTAACGCTGAAAAGTGCCAATCACAGTGGCTATTTTGAATTAAGTAGGAATGACACAACCAAGCTATTGTTTCATTTGTATTTCAAATATAACATATAGGTTTCAAAAAGGTATTTAGTTTTGACATTTTTGGTTATAGAGTTGTGACACTTAATTTGCATGATTCAAATTCAAATGTGAGAAAATGCGCAATTGTCTTTCAGTTTCATTTTACAAAGCCCAAATCAGTGCCATATAGTCGTGAAAAGCAGGAATGGCAGTGATATGGCATTTTGTTTTTCAAAGTTTTGGCACCAAAAAAGCACAGTGACAAAACAAGCTTGGAACAATTTATGAGGTTTAGGAGAGGTTTGCCTGGTTTTTGGCACAATTTTCACATTGTTTTGAACTTGTCTTTGCTTTTTTTAGGGGTATTTATGAGTTTATATTTTGTCTCACTACTTTTAGTTTTACAAAAACTGTTTGTTTTCTTTTTTTTGGAGAATTTTTTAGTAAACAAATGGCAATTGAATATGTATGTACAATTGTACAATTTCAGGTATGAGTTATTGTGTAATTTAATGAAAAAAATGTGTTAAAAGAATAAAGGAACAACAAAAAACTATTTTAAATGTAACTTATTAGAGCAAATGTAAAAAGCACTAATGGTTAAATAGCATTTTTGTAGTGCATTTTCATTTAATTAAAATGTTCTCTTTCACAAAAATCAGTTCTACAGTGGCTTTTTATTCGGCAACATCTTATTCATAACAGATAGCAATTAAAAATCCACAAACATGCATGTTAATTTTAGAAGATTTTAATTAATTCCCTAGAAAGAGCAAACTAATCTTCCTGGACACAATTATGTGTTTTTTTTCTTAAAACATGTCGACATGGTACAAATATGAAGCTGTTACTTTTATTTTTCTTTCATTCCCTCCAGCTTGTTAAAATATCCTTTTACTAATGTTATCATTAAATACACACAGGATATAACTATATTATAATGGTGGCAAAATGTATGGTGTGTGAGATTGTACAGTGGGGTCTCTGGTGCATAAAGTGTAAAGTGTGTGTCAAGGCTGCAAAAGCTATGCAAATGGCCTTATTTCTAGACCAGCAGCACTTGGTTGAACAAATGCACGTGCACACACACACTCACACACGCGCACCCACGCAGTTTTCACTCACAGAGACAGGTGGTAGGCGAGTTTATACTGGCTAGGTTTGAAATGTAAGCTATGTTCATAAAGTTACACTGTGAAACGCAAATATTTTAATGGTCCTCCCTAAAACCTGATGAAAGTGAAATATGACTCATAAAACATTAGCTGCATTCCAGTTCTGGAATCTCAAAACTAAGCCGACCTTCAGACATGACGCAATGTGTTATATGGAATTAAACTGATTTCCTTACTTACATTCTTCTCCTTCTTTTTGTTATATTTACATGTTTTTAATTTTTTTTTTTCAGAGCTCTGCTGTCATTTCTGAGAACGACAGATCGGGTAAGTTCACATTGTTTCATTGCCTTAACCTATGTACAATATTGAGGGTAGATGCAGATTGTTGGGGGGGACCATTTACGCTTTAGGTAAAATGCAGATTATACCCACATTGGATAAAATACACAAATCAGAAATGGGTCTTTCAAGTTTTAAACATGAAAATAAATTATAAAAACTGCAAACGTGTGTAATGCAAATTCGTGATCATCTGTTAAAAGTATTACCTTTAAAACACCCAGTAGGTGCCACTGTGTTGAGCACTAGCATGTTTTGAAGGTTGTTTTCAAGGAGTGGCAAGAAATGCTGCTTTGACTGAAAATGGTAGATTTATTCAAAGCTGAAATAAATCTAGAGCTCTTCTTCATTCCCACGAGGGTACATAGCTGCTGAAAGAGATGCTGTGTTTGGGGCGCAGCAAAGAAATTGCCTGATGTCTGCCTCACCCTGAGGGCTTGGGCATGGCTAGAATGAGATTAAACAGACAATTCACTTCTACTTATGTGACCTTTTCATGTTAACCAACCACTAGATAGCCGGCAATTCACTACACAAGGAAATTAGTTTCAAAAAGGTTCTCCAGAAATTTATTTATTGAGAATATTGTGAAATATTTGAGATGCCCTCCTTTGCATGATTTTTAAAAAAGTGAAAGCAGCTCATTTTCAAACAAAAATGTTAAATATCAAATCAGTCATGATTAAAATGTTTATGTGTGTTAAGGAAAATGCATACTCCATTTTAACATAAAGTGATGCTTTCACGTCACACTATATGACGCAAAATGATAGAAAAATGCATACATATATATGCGTTATACCAAGATTTTTTTCTTATATGAAACAGTATTACAATAAGTTACCCCCACCAGTAAACTCATATTCTATAGGGATCTTTTGGATTTCGACAGCCAGATGATTAAATATCTGAAAAGCTGTTCTCTCATTAACATGTCTCCGAAACCTCTGCATTCTAGTTGAACCACAGGAGAGCTCTGCAGTCTGCAACAATTTCAGAAAGCAACAGGAGATGGAGACTGTCTGTCTTCATCATTTACTAACACATGCTGAATATAATCTTTGCATCCAATGGAAGCAAAGAGTGTTTGTCCATTCCAATACCTCCTAGACTCATTGCTGCAGCGTGGTCACTCTGGACTGAAACTATGTTTTGTAGATAATCAATTGTTTATTTTTATTATTTAACAATTATTGTAATTATTAGTATAAAAATCTATTTTATTGCTCTTCAATTTGATCTCATTCATAAAAATGGACATTCAAAGCCATTCTAGGCTGTTTTTACTTTTCCCAGAGCGTCTGATGTAATTGTTTGAATGTCAATAATTCCTGTGTGGGGTTTTGGAGTTATGTAATGACCTCCTGTGTCGTGGCTTGGCACTCTGATGTGTGATGGCTGATAAAATGCAGGCCTGATTTCTGTACAATGGCCCCCTGTTTCAAGGCACATCAAAGCATCTCTGTAGCTGGCTGGAATGTGGGTCCATGGTCTGCTTGCATCACAAAAACTCTACCCAGAGATGGAGAACAGGCAGTCGTCATTTGTAAATGTAATCTTGCACTCATTTCTTACCCAGAAATACATTTGTCATAAGTAAATAGAGTGATTTATTTTTGTGGATCATATAATTGATTCATTCTGGTGATTAGGGATATTTTGAAGGAGCATGGGGCACTGGAATAGAGTGTGTCTACAAAGCTGACAAAAAGGCATCAAACTGATTTGAATCTTTATCGGTCAGAAAATCTGCAAATGGAACGAACTCGCCTTCCTTCCCAGTTAAGGATCAGATGCTCGCAATATTTTTATTATTTGTAAAAGTTCATCTTTGCTATGAAGTTCCACTCTGTCTTTTGTGATGTAATTATCTATTGGTTGGTTTGTTTGTTTATATAAACAGCTATTGGGTCGCGGCAATATAAATTAAAACACTACACATAATTGGAAAAAACAAAAAACAAAACTAAGCATTCATGCTTTTATAAATGTAGGTAAAATTTATAGATTTATTTATTTCCTTTTTTTGTTTATACATTGCATTATAAACTTGGTTTACCAAATTTTTAGAATTTTTTAATTTATCAATTGTCTGCAAAGCGTTCCCACAAAATCCTAACATTTGTCATTGTTCGGTCGAGTCCCGATCTTGTTGGTAATGGGCATGTGTGGGTTGTTCTAAAGAGGTAAAATCACCATGGATTTGTTAGTTGGTGTTATAACCATTATTTAACTGTTAAACATCTATTTATATTTATCTTCCCTTCAATGACCAATGAATGAAGCAAAAATGAAAGTAGATTTTTTTCAAAGCCCTTTCTACCATTATTTTCATTCATTGTGATGTTGGACCATGCCTCCACTTTCTCACTGACATCTGCTGTGATTAAATTAAAACAGGAAACCTTTCTGAGGCCTGTGTCTGTGCGGCACAACAGCTCTCTTTATTTCTTATCTGCAATGAGTTCGGTACCTATAATCATGTCTCAGAACGCCTCCTTCCCTCTGGATTTCTTTGATGTGCGTTCATCCTGGAGCATTCCTGCCCCTATCACTGCCATTCCTTCTGTCACGGCTCCGGCTCTGGCGCTCAACAATAGCCTCTATTGCTTAGTTCTGAACCCTCTCCCTCACCTGCATCTGACTCAAGCCAAAAACGTTTGGCTACAGTCTTTCACAGAAGCTTCTTAGAAGCTAGTTTTTCCCAAATGCCACTGAATCTCTCCATTCACCTACAAAAACTGTTTTCTAATGCAAGACTTTTAAGTTATTTTAAGTTTATTAAAATGACTCTTTTTTTTTTATTCAAAGTTATTATTCATTGCTACTCATGAGTGTTTGTTATTGACATTCTGTAATAATAGAAAAACATACAGACACCAGCCTGATTATCAATTCTTGGCATAAATAGATTACATTGTTATTATTTAAACCGTGGCTATCGTTTGGGTGGAGAATTTGTACACTCGACTATCTTCAATTTTGTCTCGCTATACGGGGTGAAGGAAAGTTAATTGCACAAATGTTTTTAAGGCTGGAAGGTCATCAGAGCGGGATCTCTGTTTTGTCTTAATATTAAAAGGGAAACATCAATTCTCATCCTTGCCCTTCCTGACCTTTTCCCAGAACACATACCAAGTTCAGCAGTGTACTCACTTATAAGAATATATATATATATATATATATATATATATATATATATATATATATAGCATATATGCTGTATATATACAGTAGTACACGCCTATTTATTCCACATTTTTTCTTTTATTGATCTCAGGCAGACGATACCCGAAAAAGGCGGCACTCATGGCCCTTTAATAATTCTTGCATACCTTCCATGAATCAAATTAACTTTATTTCACAAATAACTCACATATCACTTTGTCTCATATAGTTAACTGAACAGATATATAACGGAAATGTATGAACATTTACAGGGGTAGCCAACTTTAAATACCACTCTATGATCTATCTATAGTTCTGTTTGTCTGTCTAGTGTAGTACATATCTATAAAGATTCTTCTCTGTATCTCAGAGTTTTAGCTGATGGTGAAATCAGATACAATAGTAATTTTCGAACGATCACTTTGCAGCAATACCAGTTTGTTATCAGTTGTATTTCTTGTGACTACAGTGATTCCAGAGTAATTCCTCAAAGCCTGCTGGGCAGGAAACTGTCCGTTGTTCGTAGCTGAAGGGAGGAGCAATTGGTCAGTTGTTGTACAAAGAGGATATTATTTCTTCAGGTTTTTATGAGGAGATGTTTTAAACCCATGGATGGGCCCTTTGGCAGTGATTTGTCCCATGATTCAACAGAACAAGTCTCAGCAGGAGTCTCATTATGTGCTTCTTCACAGTAGTGTCAGATTTTTTGTGGGGGGTTTTAATATTTCTGGGGTTAGCATATGAATGTGAGCACATAATTGTCACGCACAACTGTGAAAGACAAGAACCAACAAAGAAAATGCATATTATAATTCTGTCTCTTACTGACCTGTTATACTTTCCTTAGGCCTCATAAGGATCTGTCTAAAGACACTAAGTACAAAACTGTAGACCCGATTACTGTTGGAGTGGGCTACTTGAAAATAACAGTTTGGAGAGAATATTAACTTTTTAGACCATTCAAGAAATTCTGCCATTGTCTCTTGGACTATGGCTCCTTGAAGGCATCTCACCTTGAGGAGAATCAAAGTTCTTGAGACCAGTGAGGTATCAACCTAGAGCTACATGGGGCTTCATCAGTGACCTAAAGATAGCTGGTATCTTAACAGTTACAATTAGTGAAATTGTGAATAGTGAATATATCATCACCGACCACGGGAGAAGGTCAAGTGAGACCAAAATATATATTTTTGATGCTCTAGTAGATGTACTTGTAAGAAGATGATTGATAACACAACCAAGGTGGAAACACCATAGGTTTTATCATCTTTTTTTATGTGTTTTTGGTTGGTCCAGGGTGGTAGTGATTTGTCGTATTATTAATACAATAATATTAATTAGGTTAAAGGGAATACAACAATTAGTGGAGCATTGACACGTTTCCACAGAAGGAATGATAAACAGATCCTTCGGTTCATAAAAGTTCTTGGTCTGCCATTACTTTGTTTTCTAAGCAACTAGCAGAGCATTTCTGTATTTAAGTATTGCAGTGCTGCAACAGTATGCTGCGCTTTATTTTCCAAGTGCAGCTTGTGTTGTTGAGGCTGTCTAACCCTGGACAAAAATGCTCTGTGTTCTTTTTTTGACAACCATCTCAGTGACTTAGCTTGTTGAGGGCACTTCGTTGGCATATCTCTCAGCTTGACTGACTCCTTGAGGCTGTGCTGAACAGCACTTCTGAGGCACCCAGAAATCTGTCTCTACTGCGCGTCACTCAATCTCATAAACATCATCAATGTTTTATTGAGCTGTCTATATAATCTTATTGAGAAAATCCTGATTATAAACAGTATCACCCAGCCCTTGGATTTTTGGAATTTGTTCACGATACGTGTGTTTAGCCCTTTCTTCTATGGTACTTTATTTTAACATCTTAATGTGTAATTAAGTATTAAGCCATGTTAAGATTCAACTAACAATGGTGCTCTTATTTATTTATTTGGCCCCCCTGGTGTTTGGGCTTTACTGAATGAATCTTTGTCTGGATCTCTGAGAAAGAAGAGAGAGGAAGAAATGAAGCTTATCTCCTCCAGCTTTACTCACAGGCCATAAAGTAAATTAGCAGCTGCATGCTTGGGTGTGTGTGTGTGTGTGTGCGCGTGTGTTTTCTAGATGATTCTTAAACATCCATTGTTGCGCGTCTCTTAACTGGCTAATTAGACCTCATTGCTCGCTTCAGTGGTGCATTACTTGGAAAGCACAATCAAAAGCTCTAATCCTAGAGTTACGTTCTCTTGTTAGAGTATTCTAAACAAAGCTTTTACTATTATCTTCAATTATCAACTGTCTTTAAATGCTCAAAACTAAGGTATTTCACACCCCAGCAAGCACTCCCTACTTCACTTCATTTCAACGGAACAATTATTTAGGAATCTTTTATCCATCAAATGCTTAATTTTTCATTTTTTTTTAAATAACTCAATAACTCAAACTCAAAAGTATTTTTTCCTACTACAGTGGAAGGTGAAGCGACTAGTTTCACAATTTTTCTTCAAATTGAGTTAGACGCGTTTCAAAGAGCTTCTGAATTGTTAAGAATCACTTTGGTTATCACCCGGATTTACTATAGATTGCCTCATTGTCTTTCACTTACTTTTGTTTCATTTTTTTTATATACCTACTCAACTTATAAATAAACAAAAATTTTGTAATCTGTTGTTAGTTCTGCAACCAAAATCTTTTTTTTTTTTTTTTTATTGAAGTCCTTTTAGTTACATTCTGACACTTTGAAACCCACACCAGTGACTGATTATAAAAAGGCTCAAGTAAATCATTGTGTCCTTGTTATTGGCTGCTGATATGGTTGTAAGCTGGACACCACTGTAACCCTGATGAGCATTAATGCATGTGAGGGGAAAAAGAATGATGCGTTGTCAATGCATTTTATAATGTTTGTCATCTTAAAGTATACCTTCGATTCCAAAAAAAATATTTACCACATTTATTACATGTTCCAGAGTATAATCTACTAACCAGCTGAGCCAAAAATAAACAATTATTTCTCAGTCTCAAGCAGAATATAATCTTAATTTTCATTCAAGCATAACAGCATACGTAAAGTCCATGCAGAGCCAGGATTTTGAAAGTATCATTATTGGGTTTTGAACAAGTTTAAGCACATGGTCGAAACATTTCCATTGCCTTGTAATATGCTTTCATTTTTACTGGATCTTGGGACTCCGAAGTTGCTCCTAAGTTTGAATCTCGTTCACACAAAAATATTCCTTGACGTGATGCAGTCTGAAGTGATTGGTATTAAAAATGTTACCAAAATAGTTACCACTACAGAGAACACTACAGTAACCGCCGTCATCATTTTTAATGCTTTTAATTGGGAGGAAATAAATTGGGAACAAAATCCAGCCTTTGATAAAAGCAGTTTAATGTATTTAACTTTTCCTATTAAGACAACAAATATATTGTAAATGAAAATCAAAACTTTAGTATATATTCTTAGAATTTTATTGGTGGCAACTTAACTGATCTTTCTCACAGCGTCCTGCCAGCAGTCATTCAGCTCAGTTCAGTGTACCTGTTAATCACATGGCCACTGCCTTTTTTTAGGGGAATATTGAGCTATCGTGAGCCACATGGAAATAAACTTAAAACAAACAAACAAAAAAAATACTTTTGAGCTTTGTTCACTCAGGAAATAATTTTTAAAGTTAAACTTGTATTGGGCGAAAATCAGACACACTTGGTTGGTTTGATTTGCAGAAAAATTTGTGACAACATTGTCACTTTTGTGGTGCTAAAAGCTCAAAATTGAATAAAACAAAGTATAATAATACAAATATTTATGTACAGTGGTACGAGATAGGAAAGGTCTCCCGGGAAATTTTTTGCTTCGAGATGCAAAGAAAAATTCAAGATGCGAACAAACACAAGCAGTTCTGCTCTATTTTCCTCTTTTTTTGACATCGTGCTGCGCTTCCGGGTGCTGGAGCTCCCATATCCCAGTGCAAAAAGGGTCTGATATGCTTCAAAACACTTCAACAACCGAGCGAAACATTATGTACAGATTACCAATGTGCTATAACAAATGTTAGAATCAAGGTGTCGTAAAAGAAATAACGTTTATAACGTGGAAAGTGCTGTTCTGTAGCGCAACTTAGAGAAACCCTGTGACGGGTTCTCAGAAACTCTCTCTCCATCTGTCTTGGCTCGGGCTTGAAACCGTGTTGGTGTCAGTAATTCGTGAAATATCTTGAGAAAGTCAACTTTCATACATAGTGCCGTAATGTTTTCTGCCGTCCGTTCCACCTCCTCCGAAACATCGCTTTACTCAAGGTAAGGTTTCACATTTATGTGCATATTACATATTTTGCCTGTGTTTTATTATCATTTATTACATTAAAAGTGTGCTTACTGTTTAAGGATTGAAGAAACGCTACTTGATTTTTCCGTTGCACGGATTATTCGTTTACATGTAAAACTTGCTTTGAGATACGAAATGTTTGAGATACGAATGTCACCTTGGAACGGGGTACCACTGTACATGTTTTCTAAACATTACAGTTAATTTCTCACAAGAACTGTTTGGTTTTAAGGAGGTTTTCTTTTGCTTGAAGATTACCCCTTGAGATATACTTTCATCAAAGGAAAAGACATAGACCATAGTTTTTATGAATGAAAAATATCAGCGGAAACGTTCATGTATTCATTTTATTTAATTTATTTTTTTTTTTGCTGTATTGAAACGTGATAACAGTGTTGTCATTTTTGTGAGCTATTGCCGTTTGTTATGCGTACATCAAGAAAAGCATGAACCTGGGATTTGTTGTGTTTTCTAGCTTTTGTGTATAGGGTTGCTTGAATGTTTGTGATATCCTCTCATGCAAAAGCACATGCTCGCTCAAGCAGAATAAATAAACGAATGAAAGAGCTAAGATGTCTTCAGGTGACGTATCCTTTACCTCAATCAGCACATCTGCTTACTGTCGATGGTCCAAATGCAAACTGCCAAGGTGAAGGACACTTTAGTGCACTTTAATTCGATTAATGTAGCTTTTAGAAAGGCCTTGAGGCCTGGATCTGAAAGCATACACACATGCATGCACACTTACACACACACACACACACACACACACGCACGCACACACACACACACACACACACACACACACCGGACTGGATGTCTGGATGTGAGTGCATTGCAGTGGAAACTCCCTGATGCTCACTGCAGCACTGCACTCAAAATCTGACAGAGAAAGGAGTGAGGAGGGAGAAAGGAGGATGCGATTGTAGAATAGAATATGTCGAGGTCGATGCGTCTACAGCTCTTACAGCGTTCTCTGAGTGAACAGATCCGTTTGTCCACATGCAGAGCTCTGGATCTGCTCAACAGAAACATACCGCTGACGGGTGAGCTGCTGATGGTGTGGAAGTGGGTGTGGTTGTGAGAATGATGTGACAGTTTTGGCAAAAATGCACAGGTTCCTTTCTTTGACACGTTGTGTTATGTTCATAAAAATGTTTTATTGAGCAAATATGTGAATAGTATACATCGTTATTGTAATTTAGATGATTAGATGTTTGGAACATTCCACTTATTGTACTTGATTTCCATGTTGAAGAGATGTTCTAAGCTAAAAGTGGGTGTGGCAAGTGGTATTCATCTTAATGTTGTGACGATTACAGGTGTGGGAAAAAGCCAGATGTGGGCAGAGCTAAGATGAAAGCAAATATAAGGGCACCATTGCTCAGTGCTATCTTTGGCTGTAACTGATTATAAATAAAACAAAAATATGTGGCCACTCGATTGATTTGTATTTCAAATTTGCCATTGGTGGCTTGTATTTTATGTAAACAATTTTATCGTTCAAATCACTTGTCAAAAATGAAAGACCAGATTTCAGAATTATGTACATGTTTTCTTAAAACACTGTAATGTAGAATGCAGATGCTCCTTTAACGTATAGAACAATTCCATGTAAACAAATTAGCAAACCACACGGGGAAAGCATGGCTTCCAAATTTTGGTTTGAAAGCTTGGTTCAGATTGGCTTTGATGACTTCGCAACTCCATTTGAGGGGAGTGGGGTTGTCCCTGAAGAATGTAGGACAAAGGCGAGGATAGGGTAATATAGTTCTTGATGAAATGACAGTAGAAGTTTGCAATTTGCACAGGACGTAATGATGGATTCTTCATACATAAAGGCGCCTTAAATAAAATGTATTATTATTATTATTATTATTATTATTATTATTATTTTGAGTTGTCCATCCCCAACCATTTTGGATTGCTGGTGTAGCATAACAATTGTGCTGAAGAGCAGCTGGATTCACAGTTCTGATGGTTCCTAGTCACTTGAGTCTTCAGATGTTTTCAGAAGTATTTGTTCATGCAAGTTTGGAAGGAGTGATGGAATAACCACAGACCATTACAAGATATTCATAGTGGCTGCTAGGAGTGATGAAAACAATCTTCCACTCATTTCCTTTACAAACGCCGATAAGGTTGTATGCACAGCTTTGCTCTAGTTTGGTAAATATTCACCAAAGGTCTTCTCAAGTAGTAGAGGAAGTGGATATGGCATGGGAATTATCTGGGAATTTAGTTTTCTATAATCAATCCAGGCCCTCAGAATTCCATATTTCTTGCAGAGGAAGAATAATCTGGAAGTGGTGGGGGTTTTAATAATCAGGTGGGGTAAAATGGTTGGATGAAGCCTTTTTGAAGTGACTCTCGGATGTAAGCCTCTGACTTGGTGCTCTAGGGTGAACAGTAGGTTGACCTTTCCTTTGGCATCAAGCAGCAAGTTAGTGGTCCATGTATATAAATAAAGCAGGTCCATGGTCAGTGATGCATAACTGAGACATTCTAGGGGACGGGAGGTTCCTTGTACTCAGAGGATTTAGGGCCTTCTTCTAGAGTAGAAAAGATGGATGAGCTGGGATTTGACAACAATGCTACACTCACTATTCACTCAATCTCAGTACATTGCACTGGCACCTGTTATAGCTGTAAGCTGTTATGGGTGTACCCTACCATTTGCCCAATATGCGCTAGTGGGTGAAGAATTGAGCCTTGAGGGACTCCAGGCACATCACATTTATGTCCAGTTTGACATGTGGACATGTTCTCACCTTTGTTCACACTAAACGTCATGCTTTTATGTGAAGTACACAGAATGTTACAGTCTTCGATCTTCTTTCTAAAACCTTGTCTTTGTACAGACAAACAAAAAGCTTCCAGACAATCTTTTACCATCCTGGATGCTAAAATCACTGCAAAATTAATGATCAAAGGAGTCAGGTCTAAACTGTTTTCCTAAAATTTTTTCTTCTTTTAAACTCGAATGCCTACAGTCTTGTAACCTTAGATTTGTTCTTCAACATTGTTTTACAGTTTTTATTAACGCGCATTAGCGCATTAATGAATGCAAATAAATTAAAATATTTACCTGAACTTGTGAACTTGCCATGTGAACTTGCTACGGGCCCATTATTAACTACAGATAGCAGTCACACAATGCAAGCCTTCTATGTGACTATTGTGAGTTCATACACAAAAGTGTATTCCTCCTCCTTTGGAGAAGTCTTATGTTGTTCAGGTTTTGCCTACGAGGGTATTTTGGAGGATATTGATGGTTTATTGCAGTTATGCTGTTTACTTGAGAAAATCTGTGTTGTAAGTTAAACAAAAATTTCAATTACCTATCAGATTTGAATTTAAATAGTATTTTTGCCTTGAGTTTACATTTAAATATCCAAAAAGTTTATCTTTTAGTCATGACTAATTGTGATTAATCACAAAAAAGTGTGAATAATTAGTATTTTTTTAATCGATTGACTGCACTAGTGTGTATATATATATATATATATATATATATATATATATATATATATATATATATATATATATATATATATATATATATATATATATATATATATATATATATAAAGCATCAGCAATAACTTTTTTTTAAACATAGACAAATACATGGAGGAGAAAAAAGGATTTGACGACCTGCTCGCTTTGAAGGTTTCCTCACAGATACAGAAATAATCAGTTCATGAAATTAATTTCAGAAATTATTTTAACAATGTGTGATGTAAGTTAAATTATAATGATAGTAAAATAATCCAGAACACAAAAAAGAAGTTAATAACAGATTTAGATATGTCACGAAATTAATATTTACAACCCAAGTCAGGTGGACTGTCCTGCGACTCCGCCCATCTTTACTGTTCTCTTCTTCCTCTTTCTTTGAGTGCTTGTTTTTCATCACCTCAATGTTCATCATAAATCTCCTCCACTCACCTTCCTCTCTATAAATCGTCTTGCTCTGACCATAAAGCAGAAGAAAGAGAGACAGAGAGAGGTCACACCGGGCCTTTAATGCATTCTCAGGCCTCTTTCTCTCGTCCATTATTTTCTTCCTCTTCTCTTTAAACCCGTTGACCCCGTTGCTCTTTCTTTCATTGATCATGTAGTGGCTATGGTCTGCATGGCGTTTGCAATCATGTAATGCATCAGAAAATGCTGTTTAAGGTCTGGGGTTGATCTGGGTTTGTAATTCAATAGAAGTTATGAGAAAAATTTGAACGAAACCTGTGCATCGCATACCATCAGACATCGCAAGATAACCTGAACCTAGTGATAAGCAGCACAAGACCATTTGCATCTTTAGGAGTGTGAGTGACACTAGCCTTGTTTTGGAACTTCTCCATTGCCTGATCTGAACCAGATTCCCTGAAGAATTTAACTGGCCAGAACCCTGCAAATAGATGAAGTTCAGCTGTTCTCAGGTCAGAGGTGACATGAGGTCTGCTTCCAGTGTGTGTCTTCACTAATGAAATTACATAACCCACTGTATAAATGGTTTTGTCTGGCACAGTCATTAAAGAACGCTTACGCATGGAAACGGCACACATGCTTCACATTATAAAACTGTGTAAAGCCAATGGGAGAAAGATCATTCCCAAACCAGATCTGTAAGGATTCTGAAAGTAATAAATGAATGAGTAAATTAGCCTGTGAAACTATACGTTCTAATAAATTATCCTTCAGTTTCAATTATTCATTTTCACTATGTAGTCAACCAAGTTCCCCATGTAACAAATTAACCATATTTACAAAAGATTGAACCCACATATGAAATGAATCTTTCACCAAACAATATTGACAAGCCAGGGGCAGTTATAACAAATGTGCACATTATCACGAAAACAATAAAGGTGACCACGTTATCAATTTTAATTACTGAAATAATCTTGTAAAGATCCAACAGAGCAAATACTACACAGCTGATTTAAGTTGTTGTGATGTTTACAATGCTGTTACGGGTCAAAAATGACACCAAAATTATTAAAAATATTTAAGTAATTATTACAAGATTAAAACTATGTACATTGTTTTTATGAAAACGCTTTAATTTAAATTAAAAATCTTGATATATTAAGAAGAGTTATCTAGTTTAGACTTTGATCATTCTGATCATTTATTTGCCTGAGTTAAGAAACTTCGTAAAACAAGCTTTTGATTTGCCACGGAACTTAAAACAAGAATCTTAAAACGAAAATTTTACTTGAAAAATGTCTTAAAATGACATTCTATTAAAAATCTCTCTCTCTCTCTCTCTCTCTCTCTCTATATATATATATATATATATATATATATATATATATATATATATTTCAATCAAAAAAATCTTATAATGGGGTAAGAAAAGTTTACTTGAATTGAATAAAAACCTTGTGAAAAAAGGTATTTCTGGTTTTAAAATTCTTTGTATGTCTTTGTTTGAACACAAATGTTCTTGTTTCAAATACATTTTCCATTAAATTAGTTTTTTCAGTACATTTATATATGTCATTTTAAGCAATCTGTCTAGTTTTAATATTTATTTAAATACTAGCTTTAAGTACAAATGTCCTTGTTTTAATTCTTGGTTTCTTTTTATATTTTTATTTAAAAAAAAAAAAAAGATTATTTAGTGCTACCAAAAAAGAAAATCTGTTAACAATAATCTATGAAGTGTATTTTTTAAGATATTTTTAATAGCATATTTCTAGGTACTAAACGCCCTTAAGTTCAGGCTGTTTTTCCTTCAATTTGACATTTGTTATAAACTGTAAAGTCTCAGTGGATGCCTGCGGTGTGGGGGACAGTGCGCTCGATGCATAAGCAGTGGGAACCTAAATTTAAGCACAATCATTCTTGAATGAATGCTGTTTTCCCAAAAATATCAGCAAATATTGATCGTATGGCTACTAACTTGATATGAGGACACACATATATGTGTGTGTGTGTGTGTGCGCGTGTGTGTGTGTCCTCATATATATATATATATATATATATATATATATATACATATACTTGCTTTAATGTAAATTTTCCTTGAAATTTGCCTAGTTTCAAGAGCCCTTTGACCAGATAAAAGTTCAAAAACTATAGTTTCAATGCAGTTTGACTTTCAAAACGTGTTCAGATCAGGGGTTTTTTTGTGTCTGTGTAACTGACGTTAAAGTTGCATATATGTCTCCATGACAACACCACACAGTACCGTTAATTGAAGTTGTTATTTTTTGTATGTGTTATTCATAGTTATAAGATTAATCTTAACCTTGTGAGACAACTGAATTAAGTTTGTAAAATCATTTGTCTTTACTTTGTGCGCCTCGTATAACCAGTGGTAGATACGTTTTATAATGTCCGTTTCTCTGTAGTCCTTCTCTTCTCTCTCTCGTTACTTCTTGTTACTTCTCGTTCGGGTCATGTGACTCACATAAACTTAACTACTTACAAATTTGCAGATGATTTTACAAACTTAATTCAGTTGTCTCACAAGGTTAAGATTAATCTTATAACTATAAATAACCCATACAAAAATAACAACTTCAATTAACGGCACTGTGTGGTGTTGTCATGGAGACATTTATGCAACTTTAGCATCAGTTACAGACGGTTTTGAAGAAATTGTTGGTTCTTTAAAGTGTGCTTGTTCAAGTTTTTTTGCAGTGTTCAAGCAAAAGCCACATGCAGCACATTTAATTTTTTAGATCTTTACTAGCTGTTGTAGTGAACGCTGTCATCTAATCATCTTTATTGGTTTTGTTGGAATATATTTAAATATCACTGGCTTGTCAATACTCGTTACTTAAAGATTCATTTTTTAAGTGGGTTACTATCGTTGTGTTATCTGAAGAAATAACTGATGGGCATTCTATTTACAACAAAAATTACACAACAAATTTGTGAGTAGGTATGAATCATGTGAGGAGAGATTGAGCGTGCAGAAAGACCTCCCCACACTCAACGACAGTATGTTTTGCTTGCGCGGGTGCTGTTGTCGAATAAGATTTTTGCGTGCACAGATCTGTTGTGTCAATGCACTTGGAATTTTTGGCGCTATTTTGACGGCATCGTAATGGATACCACTTGCCTAAATGCAACTAAAGGTAGAATTCCTTTGCTAATGCAGTGATGGTAGAATCTTACTAATAAGATAATAATTTATAATTGACTTACTAAAAAATTCCAAGTGAACAAAATCTCTGCTTTTGTTTCTTGCCCCCTTAGTTAACTACTAACTTGTTATTTTATATTTGCTTCATAGCTTGGAAAGATAAACGGAAAGAAAACACTGCGCTCCACAGATTCTCAAGTGCTCTCCATCAGCTCTTTCTGCTTCATCTGGGCTTCCGCTCTCACTCCGGGTGACTTTGTTGTTTTTGCTCGTGAGTGTCAGTCTTTTGTGTTCTTCGTCAAAAACCTCTGCAATGGGGAGTTTTGTCTTCCTGGTCCACTTTAAAGGGCTCTCGTTGCGCTTTAGCCATCAGGCCAAAGTCTGCTCAGCTGGCTTCGTGCCCACTGAGAACAACAATGTGGGTCTCCATGCCTGCTAACCAGTGAAGGATGAAAACTAGGGGTGTGGTATTGTACCTTCAACTTGTTACGTGTCAGAAGCAACAAAGCCACTCGGAAGTGTCAAATTAGCCATTTTAGCTTGATCTCTAACTTTTACCTCCCTCTTTTTGTCCTCATTCACACACACACACACAGACACACATCTAGAACATTCCACAGCTTGTTGTTGATTCACACAGCTGGCCGAGGCTGCAGTCTGAAGGCCCCTTCCTCAAGGTGTTCCTCTTTCCTCTACTTATTGACCCTGACTATTCAATGATTGACTGTTGTTGCCATTCCTTAACATTATCCGGGATTTAGTGTCTTCCTGAAAGGTTTCCAAATATTTAGGGTGCTTTCAGAAATGGTAATAATGATTGTTGACTTTATTTGATGTGACTACCTTCTATGTTCAAACCAGCATGTATTCTTAAAGTCGGACTTGCACAAAGTCAGGGTCTATGATTCACCAAATTTACAAAACAATTGCAAATATCTGTAATGTCACACATATGTTAACACCCAATCATGAACTGAAACAGTAACAGCTGAAACAGTATGTAGAGATGGTTACACTAGGTAATTTATGTATCATTATATCAGTGATTTGATCCCTGCCACCACAACCTACTGAAGACACAATACTGTCTTCAGCTTATTATAGCCTTAAACCAATCTTTAGGTAAATGTGGCGACCAATCAGACATTAAACATGAAAATGACATTATATAAACAGCAATTTAATTTATTTTCAAGAGTTCCTTTATTTTAAGGGTTAGAGTTGCTCAGATTTATTTCAAAACGTGAAATTGAGTTACATCTGCATGGGTGTTCCAACAGAAAGTAGGAGATAATACACTGTAATTGATTAATCCTCTCTGAAGGTTTAATATAGAAACATAGGAGTGCATAAATTTCTGCCCTTCAACAAAAACAGCCTTATCTGTCAAAACTCTTCATCTGAGAAAACATTGTTTTGAGTTGATGCCACTGATTCTGCATTAACCTCCAGTGGGAACTTTTGTTAATATTAATTAACTTTTTTTTTTGTTTGTTTCTTTATCAATTATGCACTTTTTTACACATCGATTATGAAGTTCCACCATAATTAACAACTTGGCTTAATTATTGAACATCGTTATTATTGTTTCTTTTATTTAACTAATATTATTTCTGCTTATATTATTGTTTAAACTGCTATTATATTACTCATCCTCTTTTTTCAATCTCCATAATTCATACATACAAGTGGTTGAAACATTCTCCTGCTAAGATTTCTGGCCCATGACTTGGCTATAAAGGAGAGACTGGTCAATATTTTTTTTTTTTTTTTTTTTTTTTTTTTTTTGATGGTTCCTGACTCCTCTACTACTATTGAACAGATGGGAAGCCATAACTTATGTTATGTATTTGCTAAAACTGCTCAAGTATCCCTGGCATTTCAGCTTCGTTAGTGCTAATTGGATTTTTTATTGTAGAGAAATAACATAATGTGAACACACTGTTCCACAGAAGAATGCCAAAGTCGGGAAATAATGAACATCCTGCACCCAAAAAGGACAAAACAATGGTTTCTACAACTAAAATGTTTCAAAAGACCAACAGAGCAACTCAAAGTCTAATAAATTTAAGATAAAAAGGTTAAAGGCTCTTTAAGTGAAGTTATTAACAGCGCCTTGTTTTAGACACCAAATAATAAAGTTAAGTCGCATACAGTATAATGCCTGTATTACTGTGCTTTAATTCAGAAGATAAGCATAGTAGTTGATTTGTTACAGTAAAGTGGTAACATTTACACACTAAACTAAGCTGCTTTGATGTTCTTTAGAAATACTCTGAAAACTATTAAAAAGACCTTTGTAAACAGACATTTTTTAGTCTTTGGAATTCTATAAACAATGTATACAATAGAAAATGAATAATTTCGATGAGCTCAGTGCGTATCGCCGAAATTTGGGTGCTAAAAGAGAAAAACAAGTCAAATTTGTATCATTCATAATATTTAACATTGAACAGAACCATTATTCTTTAACTGCACTCAAATTTGTTTGCAAAACAAATGCATCTTGGAGGAAAACAGATTATGGATGATGATGATGATGATGATGATGATGATGATGATGATATTATGCGTCTTATGACCACAGTTTGAAAGAGAAGTAAAAAGCACTCTTTGGGCAAGAAAACAGCTTTTTATTAATGCAACATTTATTTATTGACAGTTTTTTGGAACCAAACTTTAAACTTTATGTGAGCTTATGTGAACATGATTCTTGTGAGGGAGTGGGAGAGGGAGGGGGAAATTAATTTCAACCACAACTGGGAGTTTTCTGGTGAGTTTGGAGGACGATGCTGTTGGTGGTGGATGGTGTGGGAGTCTAGAATGCAGTGCGCATCTACGCTTGTTCGTGTATTTCATGTGTTTGTCTCACTTTATTCCTCCTCAGCCATGCTGATGTGCACATTTCTCTTATCTCCTTGGAGCTTTGAAACATTCCTTCCTGTTTTCTGTCATCGGCACTAAGAGCCTCACAGCTGCCACTCTGCACAGCAAACACTCCGCAGTGTGCCCTTGCACCAATCGCAGACAGCTTTTATCGTGCGTCTGTGATAACATATACGAGTATGAATCTCTTCCTTCCCTTTTTTTGTGTGTTCCCACAAGAAAGAGAGAAAAAAATCAGCCTTTACCTTCTTTTTACTGCCATTTCTCAAATTGATGTTTTATTATTGAAAAATCCTGCTTGCACTGTTTGTGGTTTGCTAGGTCTCGCATTTTAAACAACATTGCAGTGTTTTATGTGTAAGCAAACCCGAGGAAGGTATGTGCTGGGAGTGAGTGCTTATGTGTTACTCTACTACACTCATCTTTCAGTCTGCTTGACTCGCTCTCATTTACTCTTTCAATTCAAGTGGAGTGAGAGGAATGTTTTCCTAAACCCAGTGACTCGATGAAACTTACACCCAATGCTGTTTGCTTTCTTTTCATTCCTTCTTTTTTCACTTTTCTGTCTCTTTCACTATTTGCACTTTCTTAAGTGTGGGCACATTTACACATTTTTTGGCCCTTTTCAAGGTAGAATTTTTGACTGTTGTGATTTACATCAACAAAAGACTTGATTTTACCCAGTCTCGACTACAGAACCCACCAATATAGTTTTATATAGTTTAAACAAGTTTGAGTTGGTCATTGTTTTCATAGTTTATGAGAAATGTTGAATTGTAGGAAAACAGGATTCATTTAAGAAAGTTTAGCTTTGTATGTAGTATTAAGTACTTATATAGCTTACAATGAGAAGATTTTCTTTTTTTATACACACCAAGTTGTATTTTTTTTTATAGTAAAACTACTTTTTCTTAATAGTACTTCTAATATAAATCCTTGTGGCAACACTTCATATCCCTTTTTAGCACAACCCCAGCTTCTTTCTTTCTTTTTTTTTGCAAATGTTTTTTTTTCATTAGATTACACAATAATTCCACAACAATCCATAATTACACAATGTACACAAAATAGTTTAACATTGTATTACTTTTTGACATTTTTACTGCAAAAATTGTAAAAACTGAGGCAGAAAGTCTTGAGAGTCATGAAAACAAAAAGTAATAAATCCACCCCAAAAACAAATGCACAATAGGTGAGTCGCATCATGCCTACTTAATTCGAAACAGCAGGTGTGATTGGCACATGCACCAGTGCGTGCAGGTACTTCTAAAGGTTAAAACTCATTCTCCTAAAACTAGAATAACCTACTTGAAGTTTGACAGATTTCTCTATTTGAACAAATTTAATGTAAACTCGTCTGAAACAAGACTAGATTAATCATTGACACACATATGAACTTAAAACCTGAAATAACCTGAAACAGAAGCATTTTAATCTTGTTTCCAGAAATCTGACCAAGTCTCAGATCCCAAAATCTGATCAAAGAATGTTTTTATACTTTTAAGCATTTTTCTAGTTCTGAGGGGTGTCTTTATTAGCACTTAATATTGATATTTGATATCAATATATTTCTCAAAATAAGCTAAATAATTTATACCCTGAAAGTCTATAAATGACTCTTCTTAAAAATCAATATTTTTTAAAAGCTTTTTCAGCTTTGCTCAAATTTCCTACCTGACTACCTGAAAATGTTGTTTTGCTTTTTTTTATTAGGTTTATGGTTTCTGTATTGATTTATCTTTTTGATTCTACACAACAGATTTACTAAGTGACGAAGCTGCATTTTATGAATCTTTCTTCAAATGTCAAATGTTCAAATGTTAAATCCAAGATCATAATTTCGTCCAAACATATAACTTGTGAAATTTAAAAAAGAGGCAGTGATGTCTACTATTAGCTTTAATAAAACAGGTCTTGAAGTGATGTCACAGGTCAGTCATGACCTCCATACACAGTCAGAGCAGTTAAGCCGCAGTGACCCGTCTAACACTCTTTATTCAGAACCACTTAGAACCAGCCCGACCTGAAAGAAACCAATACGTGTGTCTTCACGCGGAAAAGCCATTTACAACATGCGGTATGTACAAATATTTGGAAACCGAGTCGAGTGCTTTCTGGACGGAATGTCTGAATTTACATCCTGTGTAAAAAGAGCAACTCAGCACCATTTTAAACTGCTGCAAAGCCGACACAATCCAAGAGGGAGTTTTTTTTTAGTTTGGGAAGTAAAGCATTTTCAGCTTCTTTCAGAAAGTGAATATTTTCTGAAATCTATTATTAGCCCTTGAAATTCGAGCTTCATCTGTAAACAGTTTAATATGGTAACTGAAAAGATACGCTTTTAATAACCAAGTTTCCAGATTTTTTTACATAAGTTTTTAATGAATTTGGACATTGCAACTGGATCACAACTGAATAAGTTGAGAATGTGCATGTTGTGCAATTGCATGCACATGTTTAATTGTGAAAATATTTATCAAGATATTAGTCTAAATTCTAGTCCTTTTCACTTGAGCATTTAATAATGTTTATTTGTATTCTAATATTAAAATGATCATTGTGTAAATGTAGTGATAACAATATAACTTTGACCTTTACTAATCATGTTGTAACGTAACTATTATAGACATAAATGCATTTTATTATAGAGTCACACCAAAGGGAGTCTCAAGCTTTGCTGATTCCTGTAGCTTCCTGAGTATAATGTTGGGGATTTGACTGCAGTCTTCATCTCCTGGTCTTATCTGAAGCCCCTCATCTGTTCAGTGGTGTTTGTTTACCTGTGCTGATGCCTCAGTCTTGTATGCGCTCCATGGCAGTTATCAGGAAATCCATCCTGCTGAGTAAATGGACCCTGGCTATTGAAAGGTCCCTCATTGATCCGCGATTGAAAAAAAAAAAAAAGATAATGCAATAAGAATTGAACGGTTTGGTTGCAACGTGATGTAAAGCTTAGCACTTTTTGTTCCCGAAGAAAGGGTTTGTATGAAATCGATTTATTTCTGTTTTAAGCAGATCATAATGAGTCTCAATTAACGTCAACCAAAGCAATCGATACAACTGGTAATTAAAGAAGTGAAATAAATCCATGCAGTCTAGTCGACCTGTGAAAAACATTGCAATTTTAAAATAAGTTAAAATAAAAGTTTCAACAGGTGTCTTGAGCGAATCTTTGGTATGAATCGTCACTGTTATGATTTGCCCATAGTTTTTGGATATTTTTTGTCAGTTCAAGTGTAAATGATCCAAAATGAAATATAAAGGCAGCCTGTTTATAAGTTTAAACCTAATCGTTTGCAGTAGAGCAAAATAGTGATGGGAAATTTGGATAATTCAACTCATATTTTGAATCTCATTCAGCAAGCATCTTTTTTTTTCAAGTTGTTTCGTTCATTTTAGTCAAATACCAATAAAATGTCTCTTTCCTAACGCATCTGCAATATATGCAAACAGGTAGCAATAAGACAAAACTACAATACTAGAAGACATAAAAAATTACTTAAGCCAAACCTGTGTCATGAAAATTCTTCCTAATGCAATTTATACTTTTGTGTAATGTTTTCTTAAAGATGAAATTTGCTCAACTTGACTGTTTTGAAGCAACCAATTTACATAAAGGTTTTGAGTACTGTATACTGTTGGAGGCTTTAACAAGCATGGATGTGCTTCAGATCTTCTGAGTACTTAAAATGTTAAAAAAAATGAAAACCAAAAAACAGAACAAATTAAATTCTTTCCTTGAAGAATGTAGTTGAAAGGGCTCAGTGAAATTCAGTTTGAAGGCCTTTACAAACTGAGAACATAAATAATTAATGATCCCAAATGCTAATATTTCATACGCAAATTAAAGGCAACAATTAATGTTGTCAACAATTTATAAAAAATGTGCAACAATGGATTCCTCGTCTGGTGAAGATTTTCACCAAGTCTATTTAATATCAGATAAACATTACATTTACAAGATGTGGGTTGAATCTTTATCTTATGCTTCAGAGGAGGATTGATATCAATTTTTTTTTTTTAATCGAAGGTCTGCAACGAGGGAGGCAGTTCTGTTCAGTCTAAAAAGCTTCGTAATCTCCTGGTGGTTGTTTGGTTTTATTGAAGCATGCCTCATTTCCTCATTGGATGCTTGTTGTGGCTGCGTTTGGTTCAGCTTTTAGAAGAAACGGCCTTAAACCTGTGTTCTGTGCTTATCGTTTGCATTCTTTCTCACTCTGTCTCTAGCACTCACATATCAGTGCTAATGATAAGCGAAAGTTATTCGGGAGATAGGCAGTGTCTCCAGAGCTCCAGAGTCTTGTGCAGGCTTTTGGGTGCACTTTAAAGAACAGTGCTGAAAACGTTTGATATGACACAATGTTAATGAACAGCAATGTCTTAAACATTAGCTTACATTTTCTAATCTAGAAAAAAGTCTACGTTCATTTTAGGAAATGTAAGTAAAAAAAAAACATGTTTTTTATGTGCAACATTTGTAAAAAGCGGACCTAAAAATATCCATTTACCTAATAAAAAAAAGAGGTTCAAAATGGCTCAAAAGGATCCTGGGTGACTGCAGGAAGTCACCATGCAGCGGTTTTTCCACTTCTTCCCCAAGTTTTTAGGAGTAAATGCCATCAGCAATCACACAATTTAGCAACATTTGTGTTCAAACACTTTTAAATCTGTGATTTTCATCAGTAGGTCACAAAGCAATGATTTGACAATGATACAACAAAGATTTTAGTCTGAGCTTCATACACATTAAAAAAAAAACAGATTTATTATTATTGTATAAAATATAGTACAGAGGCTGTTTAAGATAAAGTACAGTATTTGTTGACCATAAAACATGGTATCTCAGACACCAAAGCCAAAAATTAAACATTAACACTCCTCTAGTTGAAATGTAACACTCAAATCCCACAGTGACAAACAAAGAATTATTTGGAATTATTACATTATTCTCAAATTAAGGAGATAAAGGTGGGAGAGCAAATGCTGATCATAGCTTATAGTTCTGCTTATAATGACGTGGGGAAATAGAATAATTGATAGGCGGCCTGATTACACCCTTGAAACATATAATTTACACAAGCTTTTCTAATTTATTACCTACTACCAGAGCTGTTTCAATATTTCAAACTATTATCTGAAACTAAAACAAATAAAAAAGTTAATACTCAAGAATGCCATTGTCTAGTTTGATATGTTTTAAAGTATGTAATATTGCTCAGCCTCTAGGGGGCAACAAAACAGTTTGTGTATGTAGAGCATGGAATATCAGTCTCATGAACGCTATTTGCCAGTAATTTAATAATGTATATCGTCACATTTAGATGTATTATGCCAGGAAAAATCGTTGCGCCCCTAGTTGTGAGGTGCCGAAGCTAGATTTTTTTTTGTCTGTAGTAAATACAAATAATTATAGAAAATATTGTCATTTTGTATTTCTTTTTGAGAATACAACCGATTCTGTTACTATTATGAAAGAGATTAGAGGCAGTCTTCATTTATGTTGCTACCTACACCAGCAGGAGAAAGCTATGGAACATCGGATTGACCAAATGAGAAGGCAGAGTTTATTACAAGATATATGGCCTTTGAACGTTGGCTCCCTGGAGAATATACTTACACATATAATGTGATGGACAGAGCTTTCAACCTGTTACTACCCCCACGTTTATGTCCGACAGTCATGTTTTTCAACCTAACTGTTTTTGTGATTGGTCTAAAAGGCAGATGCCAGGCTGTTAGTATTTATCTTTGATGTTATGTTGGTCAGAGGTTAAAGATGGTATCCTTACAAAGATGTCTACTCTTTCCCTAACATCTGGACAAGAGGCTGTCGGAGCTATATCTAAACGGTGGCTAGATAAATTGTACTTTATTATTCTAATTTCTCTGGCAGTAAATCTACTTGTTTACCCCTTTTAAACTTAATTATAAGATATTTCAATTGTTTTCAAATGGAAATAAGCACTTGTGTCAGTCTAGAAAACAAGACATCCCTTCGTCTCTGGCAGAAATCCCCTCAATCCAGCGTTCCTTGTGTGTAAATCATCACGTAATGACAGTGGGAGCTCTTTCCTCAAACACATATAATACCCCCAGCTCATTCTTTTAAACCCCCATCATTACCTTCCATAAAAAGTGTAGAATGTGCCAAAACCAAGTAGTAGAACGGGTTGAGATTATCTTGTGTTTGCTTGTTCTTTGGAATGTTTTCTGGGTCAAAAATCTCCTAAATCATGTTAATGCATTCCATTAAAATTTTGGTTTTAGACAAATATTCTAGAAAATTAAAGATATTTAAACCATTGTTTATAAGCTTTTAACTTACCATAAGTAAGTTATGTTTCGTGTTATGTTAGGTTAAGTTATGTTAAGTTTTAGTAAGTTACCATTTTTTTAATGATCTAATGGTGCACGCATTGGTACCCAAAGACTGATGAGACTTCAAAATCACAGTAATAATTCAGGGACCCTGAAACAGGAAGTAAAGGTTAAGGAACAGAAAGTAAGTAAATTAGACAAACTGGACCCATCTACTATAGTTACATATGGGGGGGGGTAACTGAAAGCTAGAAAAAACGAGAGATTGTCAAAAAAAGGAATCTTTCAGGTGGCCCAAGGCATCCATCTCTCCATCTATATATCTTTTTTCCCCTTAAAACACACACTTACAGTCAAAGCTCAGTTCTCGTCCTCGGGGTAAACCCTCAACATTTGAAGCTTTCTGATAAGGGTGGTGTCACTGTGACCTTTAACCTTTGACCCCCGGGTCACAGACTAAGTGTCGTCCTGACAAGCGGCTCAGAAAAGCCTCTGCTGCGCGGTGTCACCCTCAAGACGTGAACCCTGTTGGCTGAACTCTGACTCCTGACCCCAACTGCGCTTTAATGATGAAGCAATAATAGGGCCAATGGAGCACCCTGACGTAAGGGACTATTCAACAGGATCTGCTTCTGAAACCATCTACTGCTTGGGTTAACACTGCTTTTTCTGTTTTGATTCATACATGCATTTTTGCCTTTAGATTCAACCTGATCATTTTTAAGGGGTACCCAGTAAAACTCAAACCTGTTGAACAGAAACATGAGAAAATACAATTCATGTTAGTTACAGCAACAGTTTTATGACCTATGGAATTGAACCTGGTCAATTTTCATGAAAATACATGAAAAATATTGTAATAAACTCCATTCATTGCTTCAATCTTGACATCTGCTGTCTTTTTTGGTAAGAAACAATAGATGGTATTCACATGACGTGACGCTACCTGGATGTTGTGGAGTGTGTGACTAAAAGTTTATTCATGTGTTCTTGATCAATGCGAGTTTGACGTGCAAGGTCTGAAAATTTGTAAAAGCTGTTGTGCGATTGACTGCTCAAACCGATTTTCAGACTTCAGGGACACTAAAACCCAAAGAAAGGAAACAAATGGCAATAATTGAAAGAAATAACTGGAATTCAGTGACTGGTTACCATTTCATGTCTTGTAAGTCGGTCATGAATATTATGATTTGACCAAATCAAGTTGTAAATTAAATCGCTGGCTTCAATTTGGTTAAAAGATGAAATTTTTAGTTGTACATTAAGCCAAAAAAGATTTAAATCTGACGAAAGGTGTTTCACAAAAAAATAAAGTGGAAATTCAAGAGAGCAATTTAGAAATGAGAAGTTCTTAACCTGAATGTATCACTGCCATTTTGTTGGATGATGTTCATATGTATGTCATCTTGGAACTGCTAAAAATTCAATGATCTGTTTGTAAAAACTATAAGTCAACTTCCTTTTAAAGACAATAAATGTAAGACTGACCAAAGACGGATGTAATACTTGACCAATAGAAAGTACTTGAGTTTACCTGAGAACGTTGGGGACAATTCTTTTAATGTTTAATTGTACTTTTAATCATTTTGTGTGGATATCAATTTGTTTTTGAAATGGGCCCACGGTGATGGCCGTGTTTGCTGTCAGCCGTTGGGGCGATGTGTGAGGCGAGGAAGGCAGGGTCTCTGAGAGCATTAGGTGGAATCTTATCTCAGGCCTTGCTGGAGTACATCTGGCTCATAAACCAAACGCTTTGTCACTCTTCACACACGCATACAGGGAGAGATTACTTTTTATGTCTTATTTTAGATGTTTTTTTTTTATCACCGCAATCTGATTTTTTAGGACAAGCTTTTTGTATTGTTATTTAATCTAAAATATTTTTTTCTACTATTCTATTTTTTCTCTTAATTATCATTTATGAGAAGATTTGACATCAAGCTGCATGTTCAAATGTTTATGGGTCTAAACTGAAAAGTCGTGAATAATGTTGCTATTTGTTTGTTTCAACACTGTGACAACCTGGATTCAATGGTGTAATCATGAGCAAATTTTTCTTGAAGCAAATCTTCACAGACAATGCACTGCTTTTGACTTCTGCATCTGTTTTGTGTTCCATACGAATCTTGTCTATGATGCGTAAAGAAACTTCAACATTGTGTCTTAATTCTGACGACAGATGGGCTTTTGTTGTGTGGTACAGTGCGGATGCCATTCCAATAATTTTATAAAATGGTGTCTCAGATAGAAGAATGCTGAGAGAATGCTTCATTTGGGATCATCTGTTGCACTTGGAGAAATTGCCTCTCAGAAACAACAGTATAAAGAAACAAAATCAAAAACCAGAGAAAAACTTTTCTTCAACCCTTAAATCTACACATTGTTAATGTAATAAATGATAATAAAACAATGAAAACAGAATAAAATAAATGCAAAATAATGTGTACACAAATGTGAAACCTTATCGTTTGAGTGAGGCAATGTGGTAATATCTGTTCATGAATTATGAACACCAACACGAAACCAAGCACATATGTAGACTGTACCGAAAGCATGTGTGAAGGTGTCATGGCTTTGATCTGACCAATAGGAGAGCAGAACTGTTGGTAGTGAGTTTACTGCAGTCCCCTGGCACCCAGCGTAGTCAGCTGCACAAATTTCAAATGTAGTACGCATGCATACATATTTCTCGAATTGTATTTTGCATATCTTATAATTTTTTTCGTATCCTGAAGCATATATTTTTCGAGAGACCTTTCGTATCTTGGATTTTTCCTAACGTGAAGCATTCGTATCTCGAGGTATCACTGTATAAAGTTCTGAAGTACTCAAGTCGAACACTCTTGAGTCCAGATACAGTCGGAAATCCATTTCAAAACATTGTTCAGAAGTCAATCTGGATATTTTCAGTGCAGGCTGTGGACAAACTCAGTCCTAGGGCATTACCATTGAGTTCTGATTTTAAGAAAGAGTGGATAAAGTTTGTTTACTTTGCAATAATGCATGAGTGGAAGAACAAAAACATTGTACATCTTGTCATCAACAAATTTTATAAAATTAGAGATTGGGTCAGAGGATGTGCCAGGGAAGATTAACTTTTAGGTGATGTTTATGTTAATTGCAAATTTACTGATGCTGTGTCTCTGCTCTTAGGCCAGCCTTACCTTACAAACATTCTGCTAAGCCAGCCATGCCGTCTCAATATTATTTTTGCCATATCTTGCCGTATCAATATAATTTTTGCTGTATCTTTTCAATAATCAATATTATTTATCATCTCATTTTTTAACACGACAAAAATATGTATACCCTTTCATTATACAATGAAAATGCAACAGAATCAATGGAAGTGATTCAGCAATTCTGTGTGACACCAAGATCACTTCCCTTTATGCAATTCCTCAGATGAACCCATCAGCCAATCAGAGCTCAACCCTACTTCCAACAGTTAAAAGGCAAGGCAAGTTTATTTGCATAGCACATTTCATACACCGGGTAATTCACAGTGCTTTACATGGGATATTCATTTATATTATAATAAAATCAAGCCAAAAATAATTATCATAGGAGCATAATGATTAACGCAGAAATGGCTTAGAATAAAATAATGAAAATTAGAGCTGAAATACTTGTTTCATCCATGAGTGTCCTTATCCATAGGTTCATCTATGCTTCTCCTCATTTGTCAGACTTACGGTTCATGTCCCCTGGCTCTCCATGATCGCCATGATGCCTTCTTGGATTCTCCTGTGCTTCTTGCTGTAACTGTTCTGGGTTCATTTCATTTTTAATCTCTTCCGCTGCTGTCTTCTGGTGGTATTGATACAACCTGAGTTCTCTTCCCTTTAAGGGACACTGTTTTGTAAAAGTGCACATACTTCCTAACTTCATGTCCTTTCTCCTTCCTTCCAGCCACTGTGACAAAAATGTAATTATTTAGAATGTAATTTATTTATTTAAATTCACATGTGTGTCACATTTGTTTTCGTAAATTATGAGGTTAACTGAAAACAATCATAGAATTTTCCAGGGGTGCATATTACAGCATGGAGCACTCCTCACCTATAGGTTCTGGGTTTGAGGTAACATCATAGGTGCAATTATTTTAGATGAATATGTGATTTTTTTTTCCATACCAAATTTCCAATGCTGTCTACATTTTTGTCTGTCTAATGAGTATGATGTTAAATCTAATCCGATCATCTGAGATGCATTTGTTGCATTGCAATCAATCTGAAGATCAAATCCTCTTCTCTGTCTCTATATATGGAAGCAGCCACTCAAGCTCTGTTGTGTTTACCGCACAGCTCTAATGATTTAGCTTGGGGTCACTCACTCCAGATGTTCCTGGAATTCAATCTATCGGGGGCTGGGTAGAGAAGGGGGGTCCAGATCTCTGGAAGCTGTTGTCATAGCTTCAGGACTGCAGCTGGATGGCATTAAGACTAAGCCTGACTCAGAGCTCTACCATTCTGAGGCACTAACCTCTAGAAATCTGCACCCGTTTACTCTGGCTTATATGATATTTGACCCAGAAATGAAAATTTGCTGTTCATTTGCTCAGCCTAAGGCGAGCCAAGATGTAGGTGACCTTTTTACTTTAGATTAAACGTAATCAGGTTATTATGTTTGAGTTTCTTGCACAAACAAATCATTCAGTTTTTCAAGACCTTGGACTATTCTAAAGAGCATCTAGTTTTCATTTGGATTTCCCTCAATATAGAGGAAATAACTTTTGACATGCAAAAGGCCTCCAACCATTCACTCGAATTTAGCATTTGATAAGAACTGGTATTAGGATTCAATTTTAGGCTTCTGCTCAAAAGTGGAAGACACTAAATAAAGGTGACGTTCTTCAAATGTTCTGACCTAGTTCCAAAACATTGCTGCAAGCTAATTCCATGCATTGAATCAAGTTGCATAGACAAAATAAAACAAATGTTTGGATGGTACAATTGCAAATCAACTCAGTTCATATACTGGATTATTGTACTAAGGTTGGTTACATTCATTCATTTTCCAACCCTTTTGGGGTCATGAGGGTCTGCTGGTGCCTATCTCAAACGACGAGAGGTGGGGGTACACCCTGGACAGGTTGCCAGTCCATCGCAGAGCCACACATACACCTAAGAGGAGTTTAGATTACACAATTAACCTAAGCACATGTTTTTGGGATTGTACCCGGGGGAAACCCACGCAAGCACTGTGGTTTAGGGGCTAGCAAGTTCGATACAAATACAACAACGAGTCCAGAGCTTGCTGATCACTTCCCCATCCACTGTCTGTCTTCAATGTCCTATTGAATAATGAGAAAAAAGCAAGTGCTCCTCGCTGTGGTCACGTGACTAGACTACGTCTTATTTTCTTTTTTGTGAGTCAACTCCCACAACAAAATGTTAACGGCAAAGATTTCAAGTCGAGGAAGAGACTAGTGGCATTGAAAATGGTGGCGCAAAGTAAAGCATTCAAAATAAAACAACAAATATTTGAACCACAAGTAAACAAAATGAATCAATATTTACTAAAAAAAGTGTTTGGTCGCGCTTTCCATTCAGTAAGTTTCCTGTCTTACACACCGCTGTCAGATCCTGCCATTCTCCCCCAGGTCATTTCCCTTTTTTGCCATAAAATACGCGTTTGCATCCTCAAAACTGATTAATCATTCCAACGAAACGTCTACTCTATGAGTTACCTAGCCTAGCAACAAGCTGTACTGTGATTTGTCAGACTTGTTTTAGTTGCCTGCGATGATTGGAAAATCGACTTAGGAATGAAAAAGAAAATGCATGTCTTTTTGCGCTGAGAAAGGATGTTATTGATGTAAAAGGGGTCACTAACAAGTAGTGTTTTGAAATATATTATTGTGTTGCTACTAAAATTACGCCTGATATATGTTCAGGGCCTTAAGGTTCTACTGCCTATATCATAACCTAAAGGTTTCCCGTTTCAGAATTTGTAGAGCAAGTATAATAGTCGATGAGTCATATGTTCTTTCAATTAAAAAAAGTTATAACTATGACATTCTGTTGCATTTCTGATTGGAGACTGAATAAAAAGTGATTAGTTGCTTTAAATCCCCATCCACATGCTTCCTAACATTAGGATCGAACCAATGAAGTCAGATTGATGAATTCCATGATGTTTTCTCTCCGTGTGCACTTGAGTATTTCCCTCACTTCCTGGTTTACATGATGGCAAACACTGGTCACCAACTCCCACACAGACTAACTGGAGGTCATTCAGGCCAGGACCCGCAAATGTTTACCCAGACCCCTACTCTTCAGGATGGCCCATAGGGGGTGAGGGACTCCTATTGATTTGTCTGCTTTATGAATGTTTGGACAGGTTATCTGCAGCGATGAAGTCTGGAAGGGCCTCATCTTTCTCTTTCTCTGACTGAAATAATCCGTTTTTTTCTTCTCTTGGAAAGATCCAGACAAGAGACTTCAGTCTCCGAGACAAACGATGTGGAAAGTCTCTTCTGTTGAAGATGGCGATGAGTTTGAAGCAGTCTTGACCTTTCCTGTGCCATGACGCCAGTGTTTGTCAATGGTTCTTAAGATTTATTAGACTGGCAAAAGGAGTAAATGCCATGTTGTGTGGAGAAATTAATATTACTTGTCATAATCCAGCAGTTTGAGGAATCTCTGCTCTGTTTGGGCTGCTCTGAGTAAATGCCATTCATTCTGTGTTTTGAGCCGCTAGGGGTGTATCTCATGGGAATCAAGCTCATATTTCTACTTTAAGTCACCCGTGGTGTTTTGCCAGTGAATTTGGATGATTTACAGCAATACATGAGGCAATGCTCCAGTGAGTTTTGAATTGTTGGTTCTTTTAAATCAGGGGCTTTTCCCCCTTTGTGCAGAGCCATTGGTTAAGGATAGTATGAGAGAGAGATAGAAGCTGGCAGACAACCTTTCAGAACTGAGACAACCGATTTTGTACCTTTGTAGTTTAATGTTATATACCTGTGTAAAATAGAATAAAGAGTACATTTATAAAACGAGCATGGCTTCAGCTGTGAAAAAAGGTTTTGATTTTTTGAAAATGCCTTCGATGTGCGTGCAACAGTCACATCCAATCATACTGCTTCTGCTCCTCACACGTGCTCTTCATCCTACAGGTCTAAGAAACGTTGTGGTTATGTTGAATTGTAATGAAGTTCTTTTGTGAATTTTCAACATATGTCCCAGTCAAAATTCTGCGTATTTGGCTGTAGCAGAAGGCATTTTGTTCGTTGAAGGGCTGGGGAGTGTTTCAATAATGAATTCTGCAGGTATAGTTAAGCATGGTGGAGGCTCCTTTAACTACGTTTCTGCAAATGGAGTTGGCGGTTTGGTCTGGATTTATGGTGTTCTCAGTGCTGAGACGTACCAGCATACTTATCCATCATGCAAAAGCAACATAGAGGAGAATAATTGCCCACAAAGCACAATGACCCCAAACATACTGTTATCTTTTGAACCATTTTAAATCACCTTTATTCACATCATTTGTTCACAACTGCCTAAATGTTTTGCACAGTACTGGATGGTGTTGTTTTCATCAATAACGAAAGTATTTAGTTGGCAAGCCTTTCTCTCATGACGATAATGAGACATCGTGAGCTAAAGGTTTCTCTGTTATGATGAAAACTTGCAGATGCGCGCAGATTTTCGTTAATGAAATAAGAGTGGACGGTTACACGTTCAAAATGCATTTCTGCTTTTCATGATTCGTAGCTGTAATCAATCATTCAAAATATAAAGGATCCTTCTCCGCTTGTTATCCTTGTCTGGTCACGGCCACCACCCAATAGGCTTTTGTTCCGTCATGGCGGCAACGTTAGCAAACGTGCTTGTTGGTCAGAAACGACTAGATGATATATCCTGCTAAGAATACAAATCAAATCTGCAGTTCATACACACACCCAAGGAACAGGAAACAGGGTCTAAAATACGGCGTTTGCATCTGAGTTTCAGGCAGTCAACCATAGCTGTGGTATTAACACACGTTTGCTAATAAAGTTAGCAGCCTATTTTTGCCTGGAGTCTTGTGCAAATCTTTAAACTTGCTATGAATTGATCTCGTTAACTCTCAGATATAACCATATCTAAACAATATAAACAGACCCGTTTTACTTCCCTTTTTAAAGAAAATCAGGGTGATGAGCCATCAGGTGCCTCTTGAGATTGTTGGTATTTTTTCATGTATTTGTGGCCACAATGTTTAAAATTTTCAGGGAATTCATTCTTAATTTCATTTTTCAAAACTTCAATTGCTATATTTTCTTCTTGCTTTTTAATATATAAGTACATAATCTTTCTACATTTCTTTTAGTTTTGGCATACATATGTTTATTGCACTTTAGGTAATTGTAAAAAAAAAAAAAAGCCTAATTTGCCAAATTAAGAAGGTTTTTCTTAATAAGAAGCAAGATGCATCCCGTTGTGTTAACACTTTATTTTAGCAGATCATACACATGTATTATTGTATTTTTTTATGGAAAGCATTCAATAATAATATTAAAGGATTAATATCTAGAGAATTAAATGAATTTGACCAAAACATTTTAGATTTTCTTCGACTAAAACAAGACATTTTTAAAGCTATAAAATGTGACCAAAACTAAAATGTTTTTGTCAAAAAGACTTAGAAGGCTCACAAAAACAACACTGGTACTGTGTACCTTTATGCAAAAGTTAATAATAGAAATAAAAAAGGAAACAGTAGTTTAAAAAATTAAAACACCAATATATTCTATGCAAGCCACTGTCTTCTAATGTTTTAGGCTGCTTTTTGATCTTGTATTGTATTACATTTCGGTTTGTTTCACTAATATCAGATATATACATCAGATATACAGATATTCAGATATATTTTTTTACATTTAACGTTATGAGTTAATCCATTTTAAAAGAATATATTCATATCAGTTTAACAAGGCACCTTTCTTTTGGATCTCAGACACTTAATGTATGAACTATTTACTGAAACAGCTCCAGAAAGTCACCAAGCAAATATTAGACATATTTGTGACCTGCCAAAACTCATGAAACGTGTGCAATATGTCACATTTCAAGTCCTATGCCCCGCACAAGCACAAACAGAGAATTTTGGGACATTTTTGAGGAATGCAAAGGACTTGTCTCATACGTCTTCAATCAAATCCCTTTACACATAATCTGTTTGTTTATTCACCTTTAGGTCAACAGGATTCCATAGATTCCTTCCCAAAAGTCATCAACTTGGTGATGAATGCAAGATTGTTATCTTTTTCAGCCTCCACCGAAGTGAAAGGGGCATTTAGAACTTTAAAAAACACTGATTGTGTGTTAACTTCCATGCTGAAAAGCTCAAATCAGTTTTCAATGGTGCTTTCTATGCTCACGAACAGACCCCACCTCTTTAAAAAAATCTAAGAAACAGCCACACTTTTGAATCCCACCCAAATTTCTCTTCTAGTTAAAGAGTTGCATTCAAGCACATGCCCTTAAGGCGCATACACACACACACACACGCACACGCACGCACACACACACATTGAGAGAGGCTTGAGGTCAATGGTTAGCTTTGTCTCCATCCTGAAGATGAATCTAGGGAAGCTTCTGATCATCGCTCTGCTTCACTCTCTCTTTCTCACTGCACTTCAGAGTGAACTGGGTCAAGGCTGTTGAGAAATAAATGAGTTTATTCTACAGACAGAGCAGGACATGTTTTATTACCTGAGCTATACGTCAGCTCCCGCCTCCAGCAGGGGTCCATAAAACCGGCACAGGAAACTGGTGATGGCTGATAAACAACCCCAACACCCAACTCCATTCAAGTGTTTTGGGTGTCATCATACCCTTCGTAATGACATGAGAGGTTTACCAGCCCATTCAAAAAAGCTAGCAAGTCCTCCAAGGCTCTAGAGTACTAAAATGATGACATTGTCAATCAAATGTAGAATTTTGCAAGTAAACTTTTTACCATGATCGCCACAAGGGACAATCCAAATCTTGTGCTAGGATTTGGTTTTATTTGCTTGTATGGTAACCAGCAGCTTATTGTAAGTTGCTTTATTAGAAATGGAGAGTATCAGCATAGACAGATAATGTTAGAGTTACATACCTTTCAGTGCCAGATAATAACTGTTCAAAATGAAAAAAATGTTGACTTTTCGAAGCAACCTTTACCAAACAAATGCAAATGACATGCCAGGAGTATACTGGAGAAGTGATTTGTAATGTCATGAACTGTGTGCACAAATTTGCTGTTAAAAATAGCTTAAGGACCCTGTTTTGTTTATATGCTGTACTTCAGGTTAAATATGGTTTAACCTGTATGTGTTTTTTTAGCCACTCCAGAAAAGGAGTCTAACTTTTACCATAACTTATTCTGTTTCAGCAAATTGAATGATTTTATGTGAAAAACATTATTTTTACTCATATTTTTATGTGTAAAATTTTAGTTACTACTACTGTTTTTACTACTACTAAAAGTACTTTTAATCCAAAAATTTTACCCTTTAATTGCCATGATCTTACATTAAAAAAATAAACAAAGTGGCTCATTTTTAATATGAACATTGAACATTGGCATTAGTGGATTATGACTTTTTGTGTAGCACCTGATGTTTGACCCCTTGAGTTCCGTTATAAATGCAAAGCCTTTTTAATTGCAAAGCCATGACACCAAATAATCAAGCATTCTTTACATTATGAAAAGCATTACATTTGATATTTTGCCAGTAAATAACAGTAGCAATTGGCTACCAGACATTTGTCCATAATTTTCTGTGTGTTTATGTAGATAATAGCCAAAAAACTAATGATGTATATTTACTCCATTTAGAACCTCAGCCATTTATATTTATATTTTTATATTTATATGATTATATATTTTGGGCAAATTTTGAGATACAAATGAGCAGATTTCATGAATGGCAACAAAACAGTGGATTAAATATGAAATATTTGAATGATTCAACAGAAAACTAGAATAAAAACTATTTTGTCAGCGTTAATGTTTAACTGCATAAACAGACAGAATTATTGAACGTTTACATTTACATTGAAACAACCTCTGGACCTTATGTTTGTGGTTTACATCAACCTGCAATCACGTTGAATCTCTTTGTATGATTTTTTTATATCGTAAAAATACTATATTCTACGTTTAATTTAAAACAAAAAAACAAACATATCGTTTTTAAAATAAGCAAAAAAAAAAAAAAAACTTCTACTGACGGGTAGAAGATAAAAGTACTAAAACTTCTATCTTCTACCCGTCTACTGTACTCACCTGTGTTTGACCAATCTTTCATTTAGAAGATTATCTAACAAATATTTATATTCAATTTTAAAAAAATAATAGTAAATATTCTTAGTTTGTTCAGATATGTCTACTTAATGTATTTATTTACGGCATAAAGTACAGCGACTGTACTTTGAACAAACTGTGGGGATGAACACGTTCTTCATGCTTGCTTTGAAAGAGCTTGACACCTGCACCATGACATGCTTTGAACTCTTAGATGTACATTTCTTCCCTCATCCACCTGGTCTGCTTTGCTTTGGATGCGGCCGCTGATGTAAAGAGTGCTTCATCTGAGGTGAGAGTTCAGTTCATGGCCTGGGGTCAGTGTAGGTAAGGTCAGGTGATCTGGCCTGTGGAATCCATTGCGAGATCAGGCCATATGCTTCCTCAGTTCTCACATCTGCTGCACCAAAAGCTTGCAGGAAATGCGGCGGGTGTTTCACTGTGAGAGGAAGCTTTGTTTTACTATTCCCTCACATTCTGGCTAATGAGATCTTCTGGAGTATCAGGCTCAAGTTATCTAATGGTTTAGGAGATGTGTAAAACATTTGCATACGGAAGCAATCTTCAACGTTTTTTTTTTTTTCCATAAATCCTCAAAAATCACTGTTCCCATTTCTCTTGTGCACTCCATAGTTTTAGCTTTTCCTTGATGATTAGTCAGTAGTCCTCCTCTGACACTATACGCAGCTGAACAAAATCCATGTCCATGCATATTTTTTACATTTCTCTACTTTTTCCGATCTATAATTATCCAACAGAATGCCATTGTTTTGCTCACATGATCGTACAGTGCAGGGAATCTGTCAAATAGTCAAACTGTAAAATAGGTTTGCACATTGCATACTACAATTTCCATAATTTTACTACGGATTTAAGTTGAACAGAGATGTGTTCTGCAATTTTCATACTCATGGCTGAGTGAGTAGCCATCGTCGTGCTAGGAATGCACATCAGATCGCAGCCAATAACATTTTAACCTGACATCTGCTTTGGAATGGAAGCCCATGAAGTGCATTAGTCACACAAGGAAAAGATAAACCAGATGATGTGTTTTCTTAAACACTCACAAATCATTGGAGTTTGCTTCTCATGCTTTGCTATTATTGCTGTTTTAAACAGACTACCGTTGATCTCCTGAATCTGCACTTTGGCAGTTCCCTGATGAAAATGACACTTTTGTTTGGGTATCTGTAGATCAATAGAGTGATGCATGTCTAATGCTGTAAACAACAGGAGGATTTGATCTGGACTTGTTGAAGACATAATTGACATTCACTTACTTCTCATGGAGTCAGTCTGGCATTGTACAGAAGTTTAAAAAATGTCATGATAAATTGACCTAATACTTGCGATGCCATTTTTCATAATAAATGCAGAACACATAAGAAAAAGATAAGAATTCAGGTGATCAGGCCATATTTTCCCATTGTATTTATCAGAGAAGTAAATAAAGTTTTTTTATACAGCTATATTTTTTCAATATCAATCCCTCAAGATGAGAGATCTGCCAATCACATTTTGTAGCACCCAAAACTGTGTTTTCAGACACTTTGGAGGGTGTTGATCATGTGTAGTGATCGACCGATATTGGTTTTTTTATTACCGATACCAATTATTTGCATGTTTATGTGCCCGATAACCGATATTCATAAGCGATATTTATTTACTATTATACTTCTGTTTTTGACACAATGATTTTCACAACTTTTATTGTAAAATTTAATATTCATATTACAACAATAAAAATATTTTATGAAAAGCATGAGCAGCAACACTAACATTTCCAATAAGCAAAATAAATATAGAATGTCTGTCTTCAAGCACAGGAGTCATATCAACTTTGCAGAAATGTAACTTCATTTTAAACTACAGTTTTATTAGGTTTATAAAGCTGTTTATAGGCTAAATAGTGAAGAATAATTTGCTGGATAATGTTAATTTACTGAGTAATATTCTGAAATATTGAACTATAACAAACAAAACATCGTTTTTATTGCATTTCTGATATATCACAATTACGTTTTTAAAAAAAAAAAAAACGTTTTTGTCGTTCTAGATTATGAAATGCATGCTGACAAAGCGCATTCAATTTCTTAGTTATATTTATTTAGAATATGTTTATTAGCGGAATGATGGTTATATAAATGTTAATATAATTCGGGGTGTTTTATTGAATCTTGTTTAAAGTTATATGCGGTTGCTGTGCTGAAGCATTTCATGAGCATCAACCCGCTGAGTGAACAGAAAAATGGAAGCGACTTCACGAGACAAATGAGGAGCATATAGACGCTCATTAGTGGCTGTATTTAATTCAGGCAAGTTACGTCTTTATTGGAACAGGACATGACGGTTTATTTTAGCATTCGTGACTCCGACTTCACGAGACTAATAATGAGCATGTAGACAACAGAGAGAATTAAATTCAGCGCTTTTATTTACAACATGTGCTTATTCATGGTTGTATATTATTTAATCCAGGCAAAGTTACGTCTTTATTGTGACAGGATTTGACTGATTATTTTGCGTGACTCTGTGAGTTCGTTTTTATTTCTTAGAGCCAAGCTGCATAAATTACATATCCGTCATTTATGTAACACATCTAATTTGTGCATTAATAGCTGTTATGTTAAATAAAGTTTAGTAAATATAGCAAAGTTACGTCTTTATTGTGACAGGATTTGACGGATTATTGTGACTCTGTGAGTTTGTCTTTATTTGCCAAGCTGCTTCATTTGCAAAGTTTACTAAATATAGCAAAGCAAGTAAGTATACTTTACCTGTGCACGCAGTTGTTGTTCCCCTCAGACGCCGTGCTGCAATGGCGATCATGCACGTAATTCTCAAAACGACCACAAGATTATCGGTGAACCCGATATTACAAAACAGATAACCGATTATGGTAAAATGCTTAAATATCGGGAAAAATATCGGTAAAACGATATATCGGTCGATCTCTAATCATGTGACTGTTTACGTACACAATTTGAACTTGATGCAAGGTGCAATGGGGAGCCAGTGGAGGGAGAATGCCCAAAGTAATGTCAAAACTACAGTCATTCGTTCGTATTGTATTATTCATGCTGAAGTATGCCAGTTATTTCACGGCCAGACGTCTGGGAAGTATTTTTGAACATTACATGGTGCTCTTTTTACAATTTAAGCTCATGCCAGAGTTGATTTTAGTCAACTTTAGTTTCCCACCAACACACTGACAAATGCAACATTACGATTAGTGTTGTTTGACTCAAAATGTCTGTTTAAGCGTATTATTAAAAATAACTAGTCTGAAATCAGATTGAAAGTCAATTTATGGAGGCAGAATTCCACATATGTTTTTGATGGACGTTGATGACAAACCTTTGGAGGATTCCTAAAGTTGACGTACTAGAGATTCGGGAAAAGTGATTTAAAAACAGAACATTATAATGTAAGTCACAATAGAGACCAAAAAAGGAGATTATTTAAAGTAAACATTACTGTGCACGTGTGTTGACCTTTTGGTCTTTCTCTTCCACACATTTGCTCGCTTGTTGTCTCAGCAAGCATCTCTGACTAAAGTAAACCATCTGTAATCTCTCATCATGCATGACTCATTTAAAAAATATGTGGCAATATCTGGAGGCAGTGGGCTCATAACTCAGCAACCACATATTTCTCTGGGTGAAGGTGGGCATGGTTTCATTTTGGGTCCTCGAGTTTCATTTTATCCACTTCATTTGAAATGTTAAGAAATTGTTAAGTTAGGAAAATGTTAAGGAATTATTTAAGTTAAGAAATGTCTCATTTAAATGTTTGTGTTGTATCAATGTATCAAAACTTTTTTATGGTGAAAAAAAAAACGGCAGATGTGATTGCCAACACTTTCAATGTATTTTGATCATTTGACATGTCAAATGTATGGTAACACTGTTAATGGTTTTACAAGATTGCTTTTATAAGAAAGTCACACTTGATCAGTCCCGTTCTGACTGTTTAGCAATTACAATGACCACTAATTCTATTACGAGGGAGAAGTTCTTCGCAGACTTGACAGTATTGAAGTCTTATTAATATAATTGATATTTATGGATGTTTATATTGCTGTAAAAATGCGTTGTCTGGAACCCTTTTGCCATTTTATGCCAAATATTTACCATTTACCAAAACTAAATAAAATTGCAAAGAAAGACATCAAAGGTCCCAGGATATAGTAACATTTATTATCACTAAAGGTACTCAAAAGAGCCTTCTAAATGCGTTCAAATACACGTTTTGTTGTCACTTTTTCCCAAGCAATTATGTGAAAAGCTGAGATTTAATTGTTCAATAACCTGTGACTTTGTCGTTTCTACAAATTACGTTTTTGTATTTGTGCCACTAAAAGTGCTGATACAATATGGTTCTTCTCAATTCGGACCATGTGTGTTTAGATGTGTAAACTATGGTAAAAGAAGCACAATCTGCGACTGTGTTTTTTTGTAAAGTTTTGCAGATGTTTAGAATTTTCCTTGTATAAAACAGCGCAGTTTTCACGAGCTGTGTCACTTTCATTGTGGGAAACAGACACTAGTGCAGCTGACTCCTCTCAACTCTCTCTTCCAATATAGCCTCATATAGCCAGGAATGCAAGGACGAATGATGAAAAGAGGACCAGAAAACAACTCGCACAGATAAAGCGTTCATGCGACGCTGAGCTTGGCTTCGATCGAACCACTCAAAGTGTTTTTCACACTGAGCTTAACCCTAGGTTATCACCGTTATAAACACTGCATTAAATCTTGTTTAGAGTATATTTCATTCTAGACATGGGCTTAGAACTCTTCTTTTATGGTGTTAACCCCATTTTACAAAGCCAACGTTTCCATTATGAAATATTGAATGTTAAACAAAGGTGCTTTCTTACTGACAGAACATTCACATTCGACTCTCACGCTGAACTTTCATGGCTGTAGATCATCGAGTAAGCAGTGCTCTGAGTCTTTGAAACCAGGAAGGTCAAACCCTTTAGTACTTTTGGCTGTGAATGATGGAATTCACAAAGCTCAAACCTAATGGAAGCTGGTTGTATGATGCGTCGTTCTAATCAATGATGCTACCACAGCAAATATGCAAATACACATTTACCCATTAGGAATTTACACTGTGAATGTGAGCGTATGAATACCAACGATTGGCTTTGATCTTGTGCAAATTGGAGGTACAGTGTGGTTACTCAGACTTTTGTTTACACTGAGTTCTAAATTATTCAGGGTTAACATGCAGCTCTGTATGTATAGAATAAAGGACATTTAGTCAGAAAATAAACAAATTCACATTTATTTGATGGTTATACACATCAATAATTGGATTCCCATTCCCAAATCTCACAAAATCACAACTACTTTTGCTCTATCTGTTGTTTTTGGCAAATTATATATCTTATATGCTGCATATCGCCATCTACTGGACAGGAGTTGTATAAAGTGACAGCATAAATGAGTGCAGACCCAAAAAACGGACTAAGAGCACGATGCCATTCGTAGACATAGTTGAATTCTCCTGCTAAATGAGGTAGTACAGTACCGCATGAAACAGATGTGCAGGCAACGTCAGTTTGTGGGTTAACGTTATTCTGTTCCGCTTATATACACACACAGACAGACCCACATATATATAGGATATATATATATCATGGGATCTATAAAAAGGACGGTTAACTACGATTTTTGATAATCCAACAGAACTACATACCAAACTGTGACCTTTGTTTACTGTTGCATCTCTTTATATAAAATGTAATTTATAGATTTAAATGCACAATTTAATTGTAAATTTTCTTGCACTTTTGTAATGTTTTGATGTTTATGGTATGTTTAATGCATATTGCGCACAATGTGCATGCTTTGTCTTAATTATTCATTTGAGTGCGTCTCAAAAACTCCAAAAATGTAATGTTTTTTAAAAGCATTTTGTGCGACTTTTTTTACATTTACTGTTTTGAGCAAGGCAAGGACATTTCTGGATTGAGAACAATATGGGATAAAGAAAACTTGCACTGGTTCACTTATAGTCATTATATTGGTAGGTATGCTTAATAGAGTATTTATGTACGGGATAGGCCATCGCGTTTAAAAAAACACCACCGTTTATTTTGTTTTATTTTATTTTATTTCACTGTTTTTGTTACTTGTTGCTGAAGCTTGACCCTGAAATCATACATTAGCACATAAATGATCTTTCAGACTGTGTGTTTGGGGAGGAAACTGTAAAAGCTACAAATGATGTCACATGTTCGATCCAAAAAAAAAACAGAAAACGTTTAATGTTGAAGATTTGGGTCAACAGTTTTGTTTAGCCCAAATGTATTAAAATGTGATTTTTATGCAGAAATGCCGTCTAGTTAAATGCCCTTTACTAGCCTGGAAGTGACCAAGTGTAGACGAGCTTAAAATGTTTCAGTCTCTGTTTACACGAGCATTGAGTGTCATCCACCTGGGTTCAGACTACATAAACATGGCTCAAAAGCTGCATTGGTTTGAAAGCAACTTCTCTCTGAGCTCTACGTCATCTATGGCTACATTACTAACAAATTGAACCATTTAGCTTCCACAGGTTTGCCAAGAATTCTAGAATGTAACCACACCTTTGCTTCAGTGCATCACATTAAGCCTGTTTTGACAAATAGTGTATTTAAGCCTCACAGTGAAAGGTGGTGGTCATGCTTTACGTCAGAATGCTGCATGATGAGCAGCCTGAATTTCTTACAGAAGTCTGGATCTGTGACCAGAAAAACAAAACTCATAGAGTGGTTTACTTTGGGCGTGCTTAAAGCGTTTGCGCGTGAGCTTGCGAGATATAGCTTTGGAGGACAGTGGTTTATGTGTCGTGTACTTGAATACCATAGAAGGGAAAGGTTTTTTTTTTTTTTCTGCTATACATGCACAAGTTTGCCAAAACATGCAGCTGCATTTTTTCATTGATGAAAATAAATCTGGTTTATGGAAAACATATTCTGAATGAAACATTAAGGACACTTAGAATAAAAGGTCACATGCAAATGGTTCAAGCTTAATACATTTTCAGAATGTACAGGATTGAAACCATTTGTATTAGGATTTTAAGGAAACTAAAATTCCATTGGTTTAAAAATGAAACTCAATATGTTTTTCTTAGCCCTTAGAAGTCTGCTATTTTGCAATTTGATCTAATAAATTAACCTTAAAACTGTTTTGTGGCAATTCTTTGATTTCATTTTTAGTACAACAGCTTTTTTTTCTTTTTACAAATATTTATTCAATACATTACACAATAATTCCAAAACAAACGTGAAATCGAACAAATTTTGTCTCAATTTTCCTGCAAAAATTTTTAAAAACTGAGAACAAACCATTTTTTTTATGTTTTATAGCAAATATCTAAAGTGTTGAAGAAAAAAATTCACCAATTGCCCAAAAAAACAACGACAAGGTCATTTTTTTTTTTTGCCGTTATGTTTTTATTGTGCCAGAACTTTGAAAACGCAAGCCATTTCACAGGTCTTGTATTTCCAAGGGTTATTGATTCTTTTCAACACTAGTTGGCACTGATGGCTCCGATTTGGGATCTTTAAATTGAAACTGAAAGATGATTTTTTGTTTTTTATTAACTTGCAAAATGATGTCAAAAACTTTTTGAAACGTACACATTTTATTTGAAATGTAAATGAAACAATAGCTGGGTCGCATCATTCCTAATGCCGGTGGGTGCAGAGACTTCTTAAATGTTAAATGTTTTGCGAAGTAAATTTTTTTCAATTTAGAAAACAAAGAGCTGTAAAGTATGTAAAGCATATTAACTCACTGAAAATATAGGAGTCCTACTTCTTTTTCAAAGTTTAAAAAGAAGAAATGGCATGATGACCAGTGCATGTTTTGTAATGGTGGGGATGTTGTTTTCAAAACAGATTTTTTTTTCCTTCAAATCACAGCTTTATATTCTTATTAACCAACACACAACGTTTTCATTTAATCCTAGAATGAGTTCCAAAATTAGCAACTATACATTATGCAATTAATCTAACAATACATCTTTGAATGGAACATCTTCAGCTGTGGTTCGTATCGAAACCAGTAAATTAAATTAACTTCTCCCACACACTTGCAGCACAGTATATGGATCATACTGTGTGAGTTAATGCCAAAATTTGCTTACAATCACATACAATCCCCATTTAACCACCCTTATGGTCAGAAGTTCTGAATCTCAGACACCTGAAGGTGCATGTGGTGTTCAGTTGAGGGAGTCAGCAGTCTCCCCTAGGGCCTCTTGGATTCCTGGAGCTCCTGAGAAGAGCCAGAAACGCTCCATCTCTCTGCTCTCTGTGTATATCTCCAGAAGGCTGTGTACACTAATGCCTCGGATAGACGCAAGAGAGCTTTGCTCATGGAAAATCACAAATGGACTGGGGAACTGCCAAAGTTATAATTTATAACTCCCTGAAAAACGAAAGGAAGATTTGCAAGTCAGTTAAACGTTATATCAAGAGCCTGAAACTTAATATCAAGACCCTGAAGAAAGAACAGAGAATTTTCTTTGAGGCATCGAACCAGAAAGGCCACAGGGCTAGCCACTTCACATACTACAACTTACATTAAGGCCAAAGGTCAACTGTTAGATGGCAAACTTTAGAGGAAAACTGAGTACAACATTGTGACTAGGGAAGGTAGAATCTGTCCTTCCCCATCTATAATGATATCCTAACCCCTAACCACTAAGAACATATAAGATACAAATGCTTAGACAGTGGTACCTTACGGGTAGGGGTGTAACGGTACGCTAAAATCATATTCTGTTTGGTACAGTGTCTTGGAGAGTTTGGTTCGGTTCATTCGGTTTGGTACAAAACAATAAGAACTTACATAATCTTTAATTTGAAAAGCTGCCAATACACAGTAGAATTCTTGCATAAAATAAATAAAAGTGACACATTTGGGTGATATTTTAAATAAATTGCACTCTTTATTAAGAAAAACACATTTTTTTTAAATAAAAAATGAAATACTGCAACTAGTTAGGATAGATTAACCTATCCACATTTTCTGAAGAGAGCATAGATCTGGTTGCAGTGACTACCTCCAGCAGTAGAAAATGTTAGATGTGTTGCCTGCCCAATCTCCGTGGAACAATGTCGGCATACAACTTTAAATTTATCCACTCGTCTATCCCCGTTATGTATTTTAACAGAGAAGCCAAAGTGTTCTCAAACACGAGACCGCAGTGAGGTGAGAGGGTCTTCAAGCTCTGGCTTCTTTCGCTTTTGATATGATTCTCGCGCTCGTGCTCGTCACTCAATAGCGTCCGTGCGGAAACTCGCCTAGGAACATTGTTCCGCTGCGCTTAATATCGTGCTAATAATAGATTTATATTATTTAATAAAAATACCGAATACCGAAACGGTACGCAAGTGTACCGAACCGAACAGGCCGTACCGAAACGGTTCAATACATACCGTGAACCGTTACACCCCTACTTACGGGATCCGCTCCTAAGTATAATTATTAGAATAACAAGCACCTGTGGTTAACATCCCCCTTAAATGAGGAGTGCTTGAAAAAACACGATTAGCTTTTATTGCCGTTTGAGTTTAAAAAGCGGACGAAGCGTGACGACATTACAGTGCAAGTTTTTTTAATTGATTATGGGATTTTCAAATGGGGCAAAAATACACTTCAGGTTTGGCATTTATCACATTTATCACTTGCACAGTTTTTGAAGGAACTCTGCTTGTAGGCTGTTCCAAACATCGATGGATGAAGCTTTCCACATCCTTCTGTAACTCCATGTAATCCCAAACACACTCATTGATATTGAGATCATGGCTCTGTGGGGCTCTTGGCTACACTTCTGGTACTTTTTGTTCATATTTATGTTGATATAGTTCTTAATAACTTTGGCTGCATGTCTGACACTATTTAAACATGTATGAGGTAATTGTCTTGCTGAAGGAAAATATCGTATGCGCCTGTGTTTCTCAGCATTGTAAACGACATTAACCCCGAGCAAATCCATTTGCTGAAATGCTGCCTCCAAATGTTCAAGGAACCTCCACCACAGCTCGCCAGCTTCTGCAGGCAACCCATCAGTCAAGAGCTATGTTTCTGCATACCATTTCCCTTTCACTTGCCCTTATTCCCACATTGGATAAATAGACACTAGATGGGTGTACCTGGTACCAACTGCTGAACATCTTCTGGTTTCAAAAGACAATACGATCGTTTAGTCTTACTTCTGCTGAACAAGTTTCCTTGTCTGACCACTTTAGCGACTATCCTCAGTATTGTCTGTTTATTCGGGCTTCCGCAGAAGAGCCTGAACACCACCCATTAAAAGCCCTTCATCTGGAGTATGCTTTTATTCTTCTTGATGCAATATAACTACCTGTGCCTTGTTGACTTGCTGTGGCAGTCTACCTCAACCTCTACCAGTTTTAAGCCTCCTACACAGCTGTTTCAGTTCATGACTGGGTTGTGTGACTCTTGTGTGATATGTAAGATTAATAGCACCTGTTTGATATTAGTTTTGATCCTATGCCTGATTATAATCCTTCAAATACATTAAAAATAATACATATTTATAAACACATTTCTTAGAACTTCTTTGTAAATAATATATAAATAATATATAAATAAAATTGTGTTTAGTTTATATCATTTTTTTTTTTCAATTTTGTATTTTGTAAATGAAGGCTTCACTTTACGGTTAAACACATGTGTAATGTTTCTTTCTCCACATGTAACTTTTTCTTTTAAATGTGGTACCTGTGAATGTGAATATCCTGTTATTATCCTGCAGATTACAGCCAGTACATCCTGTACATGCATATCTAGCTGTTGTGCTCTGATGCAACACAGTATGTTCTAATGCACAAGGTCTCCATTTGTTCAGCTGGGCCATGGCTAAATGAAACACTTGAGCTTACTTCCCCAGCTTACACATGCTCAAGCTCACAACTGTTTTCAGCCTCTGCTGGCTCATAAATAGCTGATATGGAAGTTGTAATATTCCCGAATATTCTACTTGTTTCAGGGAGAATTACACACTATTTAAACATGTATGAGGTAATTCTGAAATTTATAATCTGAACAAGTAGCATATTTGCAGTCTCGAAATAGTAATAATAATAATAGTTCAATGTGCCTTAAGCTTTCTCAGATGCGCATGAGTTCATAACTTAAGCTGTTTGTTCTGGTTGAATCATGGTTCTTTTTATTAATTACAATAGCACATAACTTAAAGATGGCAAATATTGAATTTACAAATGGGGAATATGGTGATTAAAGGCTGTTACACACTGATCCTTAATTTTCTATCTGAAGATTCCTGCGACAACGTACTTCAATCGAAAACCACAGGCTCCAATGAGAGCTCACACATCTAACAGAATGGGTGGTGCCAACAAAAAAGAGTTTATATAGCAAAGCTCTTTTGATAACCTGAGCGCATCCCACATTTCCATAACAACTTGGCAGAGGAAACAGGAAAAAAAAATATCGGTCCACAAATCAAATGTTTTCTCCACATTTTCGTCAAACAGCTCGCTGCGATCAGCCACAAACAGTATAAACTGCTCAACAACTATGACTTTTTTTTCTATGTGCTCTTTGATTTCTTCTCTGTCACGTTCTTCTTTCCTGTTTTGGGGGTTGTATCTGACATACTGCAAACGCCATCTTCAGACATGGAGCGTCATTGTCATTATTGCATCAATATATCCTCCACCTTACTGAGAAACCATGTGAAGATTTGTGTGAATCTCAATTTGAAGTGGTGTGTAGAGGCTTTTAGTCAAGTCCAACTTACCTCAAAATGGTGGGCACAAATCTAAATGTCTGGTCTTTGATTGCAGTTTTGTCTTCCAAATGCATGAAGCTATTTGCTTCTCATTTATTTAGATTTTTTGAAAATTGGTTCGAGCAGTTCTTTCACATATTCCAACCCAACTTTGAATTGGCTTTTTTGCCACTCTCCATGATTTCCAGGTACTGTGATGTCATGTGCATACCCTCTATTCTTGTACATAAACAGTACAAACCACTCAACATCCTTGTTTTTTTTGATGTGCTCTTTGATTTCTTCTCGGGCGCCGTCTCCTTCTTTTCTGTTTCACAATGTTGACCCGAAATGGCAGGGAGCGTCACTGCATCAATATTTCCTCGAACCAGAGAAAGACGCCTGAAGAGGCTTTTAGCTTTGAGTTTGACACCCCTGAACTACAGAATCCAGAAACTTCTGACAGTGTTTCTATTTCATTTTCTTTCTGAAAAATTCAGTCTATCGTGTCTTTTTCAGTAAATGATTTACTCCTAACACCCAAAGTGTGACATATGTCAATATGTAAATGTGAAACTCTGTCGAATGAAATCATAATGGACAATTACTTTATGAACATTAATATCACAATATTTTCTCTCACACTCTGTGAAAATAGCCCCATATTATGAAAACAGTCATAATAAATCAGTGCACTAAACTTAGCTGAATTATGGGACTTTCCAGAGGAAAACGGGCCGTCTGTTTTCTCATTTCCTATAAATAGAACATCTTGGATTTGACCCATATATAGGATTCCCCTTCTGATGATCACTGACTTTTATCATATTGTTAAATTTATCAAATAGATTTTAAAGAAAGCATTCCGATTAAGATGAAACGGTAATCATTACTTTTGCAGAAATATGTATTATTTTTTCGTATCTACGGGGTGATGGACTCAATTTGATTTACTTTGCATTTTTCATGGATGTCTAATTATATGTATATATCGAATTTTACAATTCAATATGATTATTTTTTATTGTTTTAACAAATACACATTTATCTGGCGATTAAATCCTTGACATGCATATTTTTAAGCGAGTTGAGCTTAGCACTTCTTTCTCATTGGTCAACGGTTTAAATATTAATAGCATGCATCATGAAAATATGGCATTTTTGAAACTCTACCAATTGAGACACGGATGCTGATGCAAACGCCATACTGAGAAATTACACACAAAGCCTTGTCCCATCAGTTAGCTGGGTTTTTTTTCCCTCACACACCTGCAACACACAGATGGGGTAAATGCTCTTAAAAGACGCGACTACACCCAAACCTGGCAGGAATAAGAAACCACCTTCCAGCCACATCATGTCAGTTGAGATGAAACTGTATGTCAATAGCAAGCTAGATTCGGTTCGGATTAATTAAACATTAACTTTTGCTATATTATTCTATTTTTCTTTCAGATAATGTTCTGCTCAAAAATATTTACCTTGTACTTTTTGCAACAGAACATATAATTTTCCCCACGCAGCCATCATTTCCACTTTTTTCAGTATTGAATTAAAATAAATGAAAACTGTAATATTATAAAATGCAGAACAAATGTTTTATTATAACTGAATGCATACAATAACTACGATTCAATCAACGCATTCCCTGAATACTAAGCTGACGTTTACAGCCTGAATATCACACAGGCTATTTATAAAGATAAGTCTTAATTATTATCATAAAACCTCATTTAACTCATGACATGCATTGAAGCCTTTGTCGTCATTTTAAATGAACTGGCTACAGAGGAAGTAGTCGTGACGTTCTTTTGACTCCAGAAGCTTCAGAGGACCATAGGTTTGTTTGATCTCACACAATAGAAGCCCCTGCTCTGCTGCAGAACCGCACCGCGTGCGTGCATGAGCGTGCGCGCCCGCGCGCTGGCGTACGTGCGTGCGGAGAGAGACGAGGATCAGGGACGCCTATAGATGGGGCATGCTGGAATTAGCATAGCAGAACGGATTCATTGTTTAACGCTTTCACGACATCATTTCTCACAATAGCGCCTTTCAGTCGTCGCTACAACTTAATGAAGACCTCTAATGATATGCTAACGGTGAGCCGCGTCCAGGCCGTTAAGTAGCCTGCCATACAATGTGCAGACAAATGAGCAGCTTTCAAGACCACTCTCACTTTTTCATCATTTAAATGGTATTTAGAGGCGGTCGGGGGAATTGGACACAGCTTTTTAGGTGTTGGTGTACCTCTTATTTATATTTGTCGAAGTTTTGTATTTAAGTATTTAAAAATGTAATGTAATTAAAAATACTGTGCTTTATATATTGTTGTTCAGTTGTGTTTTACATACTTTTTATATACTTACTGTATTCACATAATTAAGCACACTGTTGATTCATTAAGAGTACGACATGTGGTGAATTTGATTCAGTGTTCATCTGCTGCTTAAAAATAGACGCGTAATCTATTTACCAGCCAATAAATATGGAGCGAATTCAGTGCATACATGGATGACAAATGGAATTTAGGAGAATTGTAAAAAAATGTTCAAAACACACTCCATTAGAGTTAAATAAATAAATCACATGTGCAAAAAAAAGTTGTCAAATAAGAGGTTTTTCAGTCACATACACACAGACTAAGTTTGCATTTGTCAGTCTAAAGGCCTTTACAAATTAGGCACATCAGGATTTTTAAAGTGCGTTTTAATGTCAAAACAATTTTATGTTTTGAAACAATACTTGTTAGCAACCCCTTTTACATTATTGACGTACTTTTGCTGTGCAAAACTAAACAAAAAAACATAAATGATCTTTTCTGCTCCCAGGTCGATTTTCCCAGCCTTTGCCGTCTGACCAATCACAATGCATCTCGCTGCTAGGTTACGGCAACTCATAAACAGTCAGACTGATCAAATAATTAGTTTTGTGAATGCAAACAACATATTGTATGACACAAAAGACGAGCACTACAAGAGCAATGTCCTGAAGGATAATCTGTGGAAGAGGATTGCGGAGGGTCCAATGAGAGACAGTCTTTGAGACAGGAAAATTATTGAATGTAATGTGTAACGAACACCTTTTTAGCCAAACAACTACTAGCATAAAATGTCAACATTATTGAATAATAACATTTAAAAACCACTTGGGTTGCATCTGAATCAGTTTAAGTTCTGTGGTTCATCTGTACAGGTCACAAATATTTTTTCAAAACTGTCGCGCATTCCACTTGCATTGATGTTTATATAATGGTGCATCTAATTTGTGTTTGAAATATTCACCTTTTCATATTTTCAATTTGTATCGTTCTTAGTATGTAAAGGCCTTAATCCTACAGATACAAGCTTTACACACCCATCAGCCAATCGTGATCCTCTGTGACTGATGATAGACTGGAGCCAACAGCCAATCGGCGATAGGCAAAGTTTCTTCAGTGTTTATTGATGTCCACATATACACAAATGTACAGTGTGTTATGAAATACACATGATTCGAATTTACGATATGATCACTGCTCCCTTTGATTAGCACCAACAGTATAAATAAACTGCTTGATATCTTCTCTGTTGTCTTCTTCATTCCTGTTCTCCATGTGACGCAGAGTGCATCTGTTGTACCGCTAATGGTATCTTCAGACACAGAGTGTCATTGCATCTATATTCCCTCTACCCAAATGAATTCAATCACAAATTAAGATCAATAAATGCGTAAAATGTGCAATCATTTTCTAAACTCTGTTCAGATTTTGCGTACAAACACTTTTTTGTAGTATTATTTTTTTTTTTACAATTCACAAAACTTTACTTACGTTTTAAACATTTTTGCGCTGAATTCGCTCCATAAATAAAGTAGTAGCACCTATTAACCAAGCAAAGCTCCACCTTTCCGCCTCGAGCGGGGAAAGCGAAGCCCACCTGAGGCTCATCAAGAGAGCCGACTCCTGGCGGGGAGCAGCAGCAGGGGGAGGAGCTCAGCTTCTCGGTCCTAAACAGTGAATCAGAGCCTTCATTCACATTCACACGCGCTAAGCTCACAGTAAAGAACCCAAGCCCAAGAGCAGACAGGAAAGGAAGTCACTCATGGATTTATTTCTTGCTCTTTGGGTCTTTGGACCGTCCATAAACGCTGTTTAGTTGGAAGAAACGTCGTCTTGACATAGTTTTGCTCATTCAGAACGCTAACATTTGGATACTGTTTTTCGAGTTTGGTTGTAATGTTGGATTAAAACGAGGAGGACTCGCCAAGCAAACCGCAAGGACGACCGGGAGTCAACTCAAACGCAACATGATCCTTACGCGTGAGTAAGCTAAATTACAAATCCTTAATTGCTCTCAAATATGCTTCACTTCCAACTTCTTGTTAATACATATCGTTTACTCTGGCGCTAGGTTTATTAAAATTTCCCAATCACTTGATTTGCTGTAAAATCTTTTGCATATTCTCTGCAAGAGGTTCATGGTGGTGATGTCAGCGTTTGGATGAGTCACTAACAGTTAATGAAGTTTGACTTAACCTTGAAATAAACTATTTCGTAAAATATGTATGTATACATTTATATATGCGCCAGTCTCTTGTGTTTTAAGGTTGTAAACTTTTTTTTTTTTTGTAAATGGAGTGTCTTTTATTTTTAAACCGCTGGAATGGTTGTGGCACTCTGTAATGGTCTCCCGCAACACATTCGCATCTCTTCCTAAAGTTTGGAGGGTAATTATTTGGGTGGTGCGTGGGATTCGTTTCACGCACGGCCGCCGGCGCTCTAGCCCCCCGATAAGGGATCTTTCGCGCTACCCGAAGCGCGACAAGTCTCCAGTGGGCTTCCCTGTATTTCACATTACTCCAAGATAAGAGGGTTCGTTCCATTAACCTCACTTTATTGGGGTAACGATTTTCAGAGTGCAAAGAGCTGAGTTTACTATACACGGGGTTTCTAAATATTACCGATCATCCAGTTTATAATCGCCACTGCCCGTTAGTGAAACCAGTGTTTAGTTGTTTGGTGAGACTATTGGGCATAGGGTGCTACTGGAAGTTAGTAAAAGTTAAATCATCTGAGGAGGCATCTATAGTAAAAGGTCAGTTGGCTTCTTCCATGTTTGATTTCTAAAAGAATGCCTTATTCTACATGCGTTTGCTGTGGAAGTTCCATGTCTGGTGTTTTTCTGTGGCTATCTGGACAGAAATGGATAAACCAGGGGTCATGTTAACTCCAGGTGATAAGAAATGATTTAGGTCAGTAAAGAGTCAAAGAAAAGAATCCCAAGATTAACACCCCTCACTTTGAAGTTGACAGTTGGTGCCTTGTGATCTGACGTTATGGTTAGTTTTTTTTTCTTCTTTTTTGCATGATTGACTGCTGCATGTGTTTCCAAGGATACAATTTCTATTGTGTTTTTCTGTGATTTGCACGATTCTGCTTGGTATAGCTTAGTTCTGTTCACCACAGGTCACCTTTCTGTTTACATTGATATCCAGTATCTGCTCTGAGTGGGCTTGTTCTAAACGTGTCATACTTCGCTACATCATTTTCAATCTGCTAGGTGACATAAAGAAAACAATCAGCTCTTTGCACATTGGTCTAACTTGATCAAACAAAGGGTTCAGTGTTTTTGTGCCACACACTGTTGTTGATTTATGCCACTGGCAGAATATTGCATCACATGTTTCTTTCCAATCAGAGAAAAGTATTACCTTGGCCCAACTTTGTCTGCTTTTACAACCTCATCGAAATGAGTCTGAATAAAGTAACACTAAAGAGAATAAAATGTGGTGAAAAATCGTGCCAAATCGAGCTGTGGCATTGCAAAGCAGATCTGTGGAAAAGCATGTGATAATAGAGCAGGATCTACCTTTCTTCTCCCCTTTAAACAATCTTTTGATCATAGATGGAGTGGATAGGGTAACATATCATTGGTCATATCTAATCATCTGACCTGAGATCAGCCATGCGTTACACAAAGTGGCCAGTCACCAGATCCGGCCAAGCTGTCTCCAGGTCAGTGATGGCTAATGTCTAAATCTGCCACAAAATTGCCCATCTGTCCAAACTGGTGATAGTAAATGAGATTGTAGTGTTGAGTGACCGCAGTGGTGATGGGATAGCCCTACGATTCCCTGTGTTTTGGAGCAGATGGAGTGAATCTTCTCTTTTTCAGAGCTACACAATGAGTGTGATACTCAACCCCCATATGTCTGGAGAATGGCATGCCAAAATGTGATATGCATGATCCCTTACCAATGATCTATGACTGCTCTGCTGATTTCAAGCGCATGTGTGGAAAGATGAAAGATAGAGCTTGGAGTCAGTTTGGCTCACAGGACAACAGGTCACATGATAGCACTGTGTATTTGCTTGAAGGACATTATATCTACAACAATTACAACTATAAAAAGCACTAGATGAACCGCTGCAATCTTCAGTCAGAATAGACTTTCTTTATTGGCATTGTACATACTTTTAATAGCAAAGGGACCATTACATTACAAGAAGGTTCATGATAGTGTGGGAAATCTGTTTAGTATTTATTATAGCATCAAAGCGGTCATGACACTTATTTTTGTCCAAGTAAGTAAAGTCGACTAATTTTAACTAGAAAAACTCATCCTTTTAATTGCCAAAATGATGAGCCTTTTTAAGGCCATCTTCAAAACAGTATGTTTCAGCTGGCATGTTGACTAGATCTTCAGCATGAGTCATTCACCGATTGGCCATTGATTTGAATATTCATAGGGCCGTCTCTAGCGGAATAGATCTAATAAACTCAAATTTTCTGCATATTAGTTTGGGCTGCATCCAGCTAGCAAGATACCTTTTCCATGAATGTTCTGCATGAAGGTGCTGAAATGGCAATTCTCAGGAGCAAGAGGGGAAAAACTATTACTCGCATGAAAACATTTAGAGTTCTTCAGTGTTTTCCTATTGTTTTACCAGCACCTATTTTCATGACACCTTTCATATTTTTGGAACTATACTCTTGGACCGTCCATGCCCAAGGTACCGTCAGCTTAAACTGGGCTACATTCTTGTACTTGTTCCACCTCCTTTCTCTCATGCTGAGGAACCAGCGGTCAGCGATTGTGAGAACTTCCTGTGACAGGAAAAAGAGGATGAGGAGGAAAAACAAGAGAAGAGGAAGACGAAAGGGGGAGGATGAGTTATTTTAGAAGTGATAAAAATCCTGCAAGAAGGAAATCAATTTTGGCTGAAATGCAAAATGCACCCCTTTGGAATATCTGTCTTTTTTTCTCTGGCTTGTGTGTTGGATTGTTTATCTGGTATCATCTTTCTCCAAATCCAATCAATGTGTACATATATGCACTTTCATATGTGAATACCACTGTGTTTAGAGTAGAATGCAGATGAAGTGTAGCTCAAGGTTTTTTTTTTTTTTTTTTTTTTTTTTTTTTTTTTTTTTTTTTTTTTTTTTTTTTTTTTTTGGAAAGGGAAAACATTTAAGAACTTCCAACTCTATTAAGTAACACTGACGTCAATCTAGTCCTCAACACAATGTTAGTCGCAGTGCCCGATGTGATCTGATGCAATTTACAGTTTCCTTTAAATATAAATGCACACACTTCACTATCACGAAACAATCAAGCTCTGTTTACTTTACTGGGGAGGTTCTTTTTTCTCCGAGGTTGGACGTTCGACATTCCGTGTCTGACTGTGTGTGTTACAGGATGCAAGGCGTTCTCTGTGTTTGTGTTGGAGCTGAAGGCCTCTATTATCTGGCCTTGAACAAAAGGAGGTGTGTCCTCCCTAAGTGGCCATGGCAACTGAGACATAAGCCACTCTTATTGGCTTCCATCAGACTCAGAAAGGCAATGGAAGTCTGTTACCTGGTGTAGGAACAGTATGGACTTCAGAATACACGATGCAATGTGCACAGAGACACAACTCCGATTGTGGAAAATATTCGAAGAGTTGGTCTGAATTTGTTAATGGCATTGAATACAGAGGTCTCGGACATTTTTGTGTTATGCCCACATAACACAGAATCTCATTTGTTAAGAATGTGCAGTTGTGCTTGACATTCTAAAATTAAGAATGTAATAAATCTGATGTTTCTTTTTTAAAGTGGATTTTAAGACTGCATGATTTTCCGAGTAGATGTGTCACAGATCCTTTTACACTGCATGATTGTCATTCAGTCACTGATGTATTCATAATGCACGATTGTCACATTGGCAGACAACTTTGTTCCATGTCTGCTAACTACATCTTGCAACCAAATACTCATGATGGGTAACTTGAAAACAATGCAGTGTTGCATGTGCAAGACCAAAGTGCGAGACCAAGATTATAGTGTGTAGTTTTTTTTTTATTTCTTGGGTTTAAATGGACAGTGGAGAAGCTCTCGACATTCAATGTTGTATGCTATTGTCAAAAATGAAGGATTTAAATTGCTGTCTGCAATGACTTCATTGTGGTCAATGAGCTTGAGTAAGTTTTTCTTTTAATCTCCAAACATACCGTACTCAGATAGAATTTCCTTGATTTGACCAAAATAACTACTAACTTCATAGCCTTGCTTTGATTCAGGGATGTTTGAATAAGAACAGGGAAATGTTGGCCTTTATAAACAAAGATGGTGTTTCTCCCGAGAAAATGCCTTTAGTAATCTCTCACACCTAATTTTATTGATGTAATCTCAGTTAAGATATCTTTATTTACTATTGGTGTCAGACAGGCACCTGTGTAATAGAAAACCTTTGTGAATGAGACGGTGGAGACACTGCCAAAGAAAGGAAAGCCAGTCGGTGAGACACTGCTGGGGAGCCTGTGTGTGTGTTTGTGTGTGCCTCCATCATTTACATTTAAATACATACAGTCCTCCAACATTCCTTCAGCTGGTTGGTCTTCAGCAGTACCTCACCACTCACACAGGAAACCACAGCACTCATTACAGACCATTCCAGAAAAAGAGTCTCATTATTTTAAGTGTCGAACATTCTTCGAAGTTCATGAACTCTAAAGAAAGAGCGCTTTCGGGCTAAGTTCTGTCAATTACTTGAGAGGAATCCTGTCATGGTTGTTGATTCTAGAGCTGCGTGAGTGCAATTGAGTCAGATCCCTTCTTTAAAATCAAAATATGAACTGCTCACCCTCCCTTCACCCCGCTAACTCCAGTATCGTGTGCCTTTGTTGTGGTCTTGTGTGCTGTTACTCTCACGCTTGTTCGAGTGGGGAGTCACGTATCCCCGCTTGTAGAGGCACAGGCTGTGTCCTTTCCTCTGGCTTTTTACACACTTCTTTCACTCACGTCTCATTTGCGAGCCTCCTCTGATCCCCAGCCTCCTTTTCTTGCTGTTGAAATGATGGGGAACCTATCTCAGGTGGTCGTTCTATTGTGTGCAGCATCAATGCAATTATAATAATTAGAATTTTACAAGTTGTGCAATTATCCCGCGGGAAAAGCGAGAGGTCCCTCTCCACAGAGCAGTAATTGTGTAGATTGTGCTTGTGATAGACAGTAGAGAGTGCTACGAGACTTCTTTACTTTGCTGTTTTAGATTATTTAAAAGAGTCCTGTCTGGTGATGTATATTGAATATTGGGCTAGTGCCACTGGAACTACCTGAGGTTGGGTACATTTGCTCAGGGGCTCTGTGGTTATCAGGAATGATTGCGATCTCAGTAACTCACCAGTTACTGAGTCGTGCCTGCTTGAGTTCAGCAATCTTGGAGATCCTTATTTTCTCCTTACTCACCATCACATAGTTCCTGGTCTCATTAGCAAACGTATCTTAAAAGCTAGATTTTTCTATGTGCTTTGCTGTCTGTTCGCATCAGGCAAAGCACATTTCAGTGTAGCTCACTATTTAAGTCAACCAAAGTGAAGCCATTTCAAAAATGCTGCGTCCAACTTGACAGACCTTAAGGCCTCTACACACCGATTCAAGTTTTCAGAGACCGAATGAGAGAAGTCAGCAATGCCTGTTTCGGATTCCCCTATTGAATCACATTTTCATAAACGCCCAATAAAAGCTGTCTCTTTAATGGCATCAGTAGGATGTAAAAGAGCCACTTGTTTCATAGTGACTTCGTACAGGAAACAAATTGCAACCCACAAAACCTTTCCTCTCTCCCCATTTTTGTCAAACAGCTCCCTGTGTGAAAATCAATTGAGACCGGTGTGTAGATGATTTTAGGAATTTTTACGATAGGAAAAAAACTGGTCGAATATCACAGTTGAATAAGAATGAGCTTTGTTGCCAAGTGTGTGCGAACAGACACAAGTTTTTTTTTTGTGGTATAGTCCAAGAGCAAATAACAAATTATGGTACTATGTATCGACTTAAACATATGGTAAATGGTTTAATCTCACGTTTCTATCAGATCGTTTAACAGTGCCAATTGGCTTGCCAATGGTTTGCCTTTCTGTTTCTGCCGAATTCCAGTATTGGCTCTGAGTGAGTTTGGTTTAGTCATGCTACTCAACGTTCGCAATGACATTGTAGTTCTGTGTGGTCACAGTGGAACATGGAACAATTGTAGGACTGCTGTTTATATGGTGGGCTAAAATGCTCAAATGAAAGGATCAGATTAAAGGTTGAAGGGTTGTATGTTTTTGTGTCACATAATGTATTAATCCATGCACTAATGATTTTCGCTCTAATTGGAGAAAAGTATGACTGTGGTCCAGTTTATCCTGCTACTAGAACCTCATACAAATAATTCTGAAACAAGTACAGGTATAGGGTTCAGATCATGGTGAAAAAAAGTATGCCAAGTGGAGCTGTGCCATTGCAGAACAGGTTAGTGAAAGTGGCAAAAATCCTACCTCTGACGCCTCTTTGTGTCAAACCGTATGCTTTCATTGCTGTTTCCTATTTGGCATTTGGCGTCTAAAAGGTTGTTTAGTGTTAATCAACAGGGTTCAGAACATTTTGATTGGCCACTTAGCACCGGTGTCTGAAACATAACACTATTGTGTCAGGTTGAAGTCAGTGACTGATAATGAGTCTTTCCAATGCATTTTTTCCCCTCATTTAAATCGTATGTCTGACATTTTAACCTGTTTCTCCTTTGCAGAAATTGAGGCGAAGGAGGCATGTACATGGCTGAGGGCTGCGGGATTTCCACAGTATGCTCAGCTATATGAAGGTAATTATAAATATATTACAAGCATTATTAAGTCCTTATTCACAAAACACCCAACGTTTTAGGTATTGCTTTTGTGTTTTGTAAATTTAAAAAAAATAACGTTGATGTGTTTTTGACCCACTGACTCCCACCGTTGTGGCGCGTGTGTGTGTGTGTGGAACACAGAGTTGTGTGTTCAAGCTTTTAGGACTTTCCTAATATAGATAAGAGAGAGCCAGTACTGTTAGATAAAGGTGTTCAGGTAGACAATAAAATGTAAAACCTTATCATTTTATACTTATATCAACGCACACTTCTAGATTTGTATGGCCTTGATAAGTGATTGTAAAAATATGAACCAGAGGGTTGCTGAGCATCCATTGTGATCCCAACACCCCTTCACACACAGACACCACCTCCCGCTGTTGAACTCTGCAGTATCACAGCTGTGTTTGTTTGGCAGGCTAAGACATACTTCCTTTACCTTTTCAACACTAGAGGAGGGAAACCTAATGTATGCGTGAGCGTATGATGAATACCAGGCGCTTGTTAAACTTGCAAACAGTCCTGTTTAATACATTTAACTGGTGTTCTAGGTCCACTCAAATTTCAGAATTAATTGTAAATAAAAGCTCTTTTTCCTCTCAGATGGGCAGTTTCCGATAGACATTTCTTCAGTTACCAGAGATCATGACTTCCTAGATCAGGATGCCATAGAAGCCCTGTGCAGGTGAGATATTGTCACTTCGCTCATTTTTGTAGCTAGTGTTTGAATAACGTTCCGTCACAGTTTAACTCCTAACACATTTTGTCATAGGTTACATGCAACATGGTGATTTCAATTAAATAAAAGTGCTGTGTTTCTAAATTGCCTCCCATCCATTTATTTAATTGTATTTAGCTGCTTCAATGTTGTAGATAAATTATTTTGCTTGTACATAGGTTTCAATTTGCAGCTGCCATTTTTGAATTTTGGCCCTTGGACAAAGTAATGTGTTTAACACATTTATTTGGCATCAGATTTTATTTTATACAGTTAACATCCACCCCATCAACCTGATTATAATCTGACTCGGTTTGAGCATTTTCTTTCAGATTTATTTCAGAATTTTCATTCCGTTTGGACACTTAAATCACTCTATGTAAACGCACCTGCTGTTTGTGCGAGAAAAATACAATTAATATCATACAAATTGGAAACTATAAAGTAAAATAACCTATTATACTGTAATATGGCCTTTTTGGTGAAAGCCAAAGTTCAATTTAAACTGACTTTTGACCTAAAGAAAAGAAAGTGTTGGACTCTTCAGAGACCAGCTGGAACTCAGACATCTGGAGACCATTTTCTGGTGCCAGCCCCCTGATGTAGACAAACACACATTCCCCCAACTTAGGGTCACATGACACCCGCCAGGTGGCTTCTGGGATAAGCTTTCCATTTCTTTTGTATGATTGTCGCCACTTCAGATTTCCACTTCCTTTCTTCTTTTCTTCCCACTGACCGTTTTCTTCTTTAATCTGAAGTTTATCCCTCAGCAGCACTTTATTAGACTTGGTTCCTATCTCATCTTCATCCAATCATTTTGTCTTATACCATTTCAGTTTGTATCTCTGCCTTACACCCCCTCCCTGCCCCCACTGACCTTTCTCTATCTCTCTTTGGGGATTTAAAGTCTGCTTGTAAGCTAATGACTGGATTTACTCTTTGTTTGTAACTCCATGGTTTCTTTCAAGGTATCTAGTGGAAAATGGCTCTGTGTTTCACTCATTTATCTGTTTGCTCGTGTCTTGCAGGAGACTGAACACCTTGAACAAGTGTGCCCTTCTGAGACTAGAAATCACCCCTCAAAGAAAGAGAGTAAGTGGCTAATGTGATTCTAGATCTTACACAAATGTCCTTAAGTGTTCCATGCTATTTTTTGAAACTGAAGGACTGTGGCCAATTTTTTTTCCTTCCAATTTCCTTTGCTTCTATTTTCATGTTTTCTCAGCACATGTATCCTAAACACCCCCTCCACACCATAAAAGGAAGAGAATGTTCAGGACGCCAATTGTTTGCGGTTTAAGAGCAAGCGTCTTTAGTCTAAGTTTGCTCCAAAGCAATGACTCAAGCTACAAGAAGATTGAGACAGCAGGAACACAAGATTGGACCATGTAATCACAACAGGGAGCTTAGGAAGATGACAGCCACGCCTCACAGAAGCTGCTTTTACTGTTCCTAAAATGCATTTCAACTCTGAACAATGGCAGCTTTGTCAAGTGTGTGTCCGGTTAAGAAAGCCGATGACCCTTTACTGTCATCTTCTGTTGATTGAGTCAAAGGTAGAGGTCAGGAGAAGACTTGAGGAAGTGATCTGCCCTTTTCAAACATACAAGCAGAAACCATTCTTGGAATGCATTGATCTGTTCAGGTGGTCTTTAAGGGGTACATTCTGCTACCCATCTTTTTGTACAAACAACTTATTTTAAAGTGAAAAAGTATTCGTAAAGTCGGTGAAGAAACTCTGCACCCCATCTCCTGATCAAAGGGTTGCCCTCAGGCACTATAAAATAACAACCTGAGTTTTACGGACTTTTGTCGCCTGTTATTATGAACCGTGAAGCAGACACCTCTAAATCCCGCGACCCCCTGTTAACCGGGCAACTCGTGTTACTTTTGCTGATTACTCAAGGCTCCAGGAAGTCTGTGACAGCTCAAATCAACTTAGGATGTAATAAGGTCAGCTAAATCTGCTGCTCACAATACAGTTATATATTTGGGAAATGCCATGCTCTTTAATGGTTTCACCATTATTTCAACCCCAAGTCTCATCACAGAAGATATGGTTTGCCAAATTTCCTTGAGGTGATAGCATTAATGGGGGATGGGACCAGACGTGCCCTCTCAGGCTGGGATGTGAACCCTGATAGATGTCCTGGAATTTTGTCCACCACCCCCTTCCTTCAATCTTAACCACCCTTAGGGAGAAGATAAATTAAATTCAGAAAAGCACAATCATTTGAGAATAATAGTGGGAATGTGATCACTGACAGCTTGTATCTTTTTTGTGAAGAAAATCTATCGCCCTAAATCTATATAAATAGATAGATACCAAATAAATATAGTAAATGGGAGAGTAAGCAGATCATATCTTTACACAAACTAACATAAAAGAAGTTAAAATGGATGTGGTCATTTTCAATTATTAAACATTTGATGTTCATTTCAGAGTGAAGACTCCGATGAGGATGAACCATGTGCCATAAGTGGACGTTGGACTTTCCAGCGGGACAGCAAGCGTTGGTCTCGGGTGGACCAGCTAGACATGGATGTATTCTCCCCTTCACCTGAAGACCCGGGATCCTTCACTCCCTTCTTAACCGAAGATGAACATTTTTCAAGAGGTCCTCTTCTAAAAGAGGGCGTAAATGCTAGTGTAGAAAGTGTCTTAACTGAGCTCAGTGAGCAACCTGAAGTGGGCTCTTTGCACAGTTCTGGTAGTGGTGGTCGAGGAGGGTCTCTGAGTACAACTGTCCCATCCAGCCCTGCTACGACCATCTCCAATGCAAATACAACTAGGGCGAGCTCAGTTGCTAGTGTTTGCTCTTCGGTAACATCGGGTCCCAATGAAGACTCCCTTTCTGATGGGCTACCATCGCCGCTAGAGCGTGGTACATTTGCTTTCGATCTAAAACCAAATTTGATAAGCAGTGCTGCTGAAAAAAGCACGCGTTCTAGAGCAAAGAGCTTCTTGAAACGCATGGAGAGCTTGCGGTTGAGAACTAGTAGCAATGCAGCATCCAAGAGGAAGAAGAAAGGGATTGCTGGGAATGGAAGACTGGAGATAAGTGGACCAGTCTTGAAGGAGGGCCTTGACGAAGAGAAACTGCAACGTCTCAACTGTGTGGACATCACAACTCTGGATCGTAATGGTAATCGAAATCGAAGCATCTCCTATTCGACCCAGACAAGTAGTGGGAGTGCTGGGAGTACCCAGTCGGAGGCTAGCAGTGGGAGTGCTGTAAGTACTCCCAGTCCAGTCTCAAGGGCTCGTAGTCACAGCACTGCAGCTGGGTCTAGTAAAAGAGGTGGAATGTACTTGGAAGGCTTTGACCCATTCAATTTTGATGTACTACAGTCTTCAGAAGACCAAGATGTAAAAAAGAACCAACAAACCCAAAATATCAGGATGGATCCTAGCTCAACAGCAGAGAACAATCGACGCAATCAGCAGAGTTCAGATAAAAGACGAATGGAGGAGGAAGGGAGTCGAGAAGAAGAAGGTGGAGTAATTTTCTTTTATTTGCCGGAAGGACACAAGCCTGGCACTTTTCCTAAAGCACTTGCAGATGGAGGATCCTATCGTTTTGCTGACGTCACAAGTCGCAGTCAACCCCATAGAGGGTCAGCGACTTCAATAGACAGTCGATTGAGTATCTATGATAACGTCCCTTTCTCAGAAGTGGGCGATGAAGATGAAGCTGAAGATCACGAGCCAAGACTTGAGGATGTGTTGGACCGAGTCAGGGGCTTGCAACAACTGGTCAATGGTTGGTCAGAAACAGGAACAGGGGAAGATGAGGAGGATGAGGATGAAGAAGAGGAGGACGGGGATTCAGATTCAGCTCTCGATTCTGCCTCTCCCTGTCCCTCGTCCCCATTGCAGAACCGCTTAGAAGAGGCTAGTGATCAGGACAGCACTGGAAACCCTCTTACTGAAACAGATGATACCTTAACCTCACGGGAAAGATGTGACTCTGGTGTTGAAGCATCGCTCACACAAGCCAACAGGTAATTCTTCATTCATTGTTTATAAGCAGTTCTACCAAACTATTACTGTGGTCAAAACACTATGGAAAGCTGCCCTGGTGTTAGAATAAGCCACATGAGGTAGCTAGGGAGTGTCCGCATGTCAGAACAGCCCTCTTGCATAACAAGGACGTCTTGAAGGGTATGGATTCCTTTGTGGAATGTGCCATAGGAATTTGATAACCCCCACCATGTGATATAGACCTTGATTTACTGTTGTCATTCGCTGACTGAGCCTCTATGTTATGTTTATGCATGGTTCACGTCCAGCAATTTTCCACTTTGTAGTGTAGGGTTCTGAAAAACATTAGAGTTGAGGTCGGTGGGGTAACAATTGCTTTATTGTTTGTGTAACAGACCACAGAAACTGCGCTGGCCAAGTTTCCAGAGCTCCCACAGGCCAAGTCTGTCATCGACAATGCTACAAATTGGATGTCAGTCAGTTCTGCAGATGAACCTTCTCCAGAAATACAGTCTGCTCAAACTCACCGCTCTATTGGAGAGATACACTCCCACCAACAAACACGGCTTCAGCTGGTAAGAATCCGTTTGAATGGCTGTCATAGTTGATAAGGTTTCTGGTCTGTCTGATTTGGCAGATTAACACGCTGCCTGTCGGAAAGACAAACACATCCAGTGTTTATCGAGTCTACTTAGAGCCATTGTGTCATCTTTCACACTTTATCATTTTGTTTAAATGTGGAGGCAGCTTCATCTTTCCCTTTTATTCCTAGTGTTTTCTCTTTTCACATGTAACCTTATGCAACTGTACATGCTTTTTTTCCCCTACAATAATAATTGAATGTACTTCACAGGATTTAGGTTTTGGATGTTGACAAGTTTTAACATGCATTCATTTTGCGTGTTTTACAGGGCTGTTCCTAAGTTTATGAAGCGGATCAAGGTTCGAGATTATAAGGAGAGGAGTGTGTTTGGCGTTCCATTGCAGGTGATAGTTCAAAGGAGTGGACAACCCTTGCCTCAGAGTATACAGCAAGCCATGCGTTACCTGCGGAGCCAATGCCTCGATCAGGTGAAACATGACAGACGTGCACATCTGCAAGTACACACATGTTAAAGCATATGCTTTAGAGCTCAGAGAAACTAAGCAGTAGCATCATTACATAGCTACAATTGGATAGCATAGTTGTATTTACTAATTCTTAAACAGATATAGATTTTTTTTTACAAGGTCATAACCTGCTTAACCGATCTATATTTGAACAGCTGCTTAGTTGCATGTACCCTGTTGTGTGGAAACGTACAACAGAGCCATATTTAAACACTAGACATCTGTTGTTTTATCACCGCATGCTTGAGTTCAGCACTCTTTCACACAGCAAAATAACCTCAAAAGGCCTGAATGTCCTGGTTCCATATATCTACTAGTTACACATTACAACAGCCAGCCACATGGTCGACATTCCATTCTGATGGTGTTTATGAGAAAGCAAGTGATCTTGGACTGAGCACACGCCTCTGTCATTGAATGGAAAGTCCTGACTTAAATAATAGTTATAATATTAGATATCTTCAGGCATCATAAATTGGTTCTGTAAGAAGCAAGGAAGTGGAAAGCTGACTTTCCTCTGTTTGCTAAACTCAAGGGAGTACTGGAAATCTATGTCTTGCTGACTCGAACAACCATCGTTCATGAGGAAGCATTCCAAATGTGACCACTTTAACAGGAAACCCATCTTTCTCTGCAGGTGGGCTTGTTCAGGAAATCGGGGGTGAAATCCCGAATCCAAGCCCTTCGCCAAATGAATGAATCATGTGGCACGGTTGGGGGCGGAGTTAACTACGAAGGCCAATCAGCTTACGACGTGGCTGACATGCTAAAGCAGTATTTCCGAGACCTTCCAGAGCCTCTGCTTACCAGCAAAATGTCTGAAACATTTCTGCAGATTTATCAATGTAAGTGAACGCAGAATTCTACCAGTTTTTTGACGAGCACACATGTATGCGCTTGGAAACTCTGATGTCCTGGCTTTATGAGCAAGACATTTCATACCCAGGGGGCAACTCCACTAAACAGATACTGTAGATACTTGTTTTTAAATGCATGAATCATTACAAAAGGATGAAGGAATTTAAGTAGCTTCAGGAAATTGCTTTTAAGTGACGATTTGTCACCAATAAATCAGAATGTGAACCAGTGCCAAGTTGTTTCTCACAAGCATTGTTTTGTGTATTTATCACAGATATTTGACAGCTCAAGCCACACACTCATTATTGTCCTGAACAGCTCCAAACATGTATATGTTTACAGTAATTGTTTTTGAGAGCTATGTTCTTGCAGCTATGAATTATTTAAATGATCAAAAATCTTTTTTTTTTTTTTTTTTTTTATTTTGTAGTGCAGGAAATTCCATGCTTCTCTTACATTAAACCATTGCTTTCAGCTCAATTTGCTGCTGTGTACTGCTCTGTATTCTTCCTTTAACAATTATAAATTCACTGAAAAAAAATAATAATTCACTGAAAAAAAACCCTTTTTTAATATAATACTTGTTTACTTAATGGCAAGAATAATATCTTCATATTCGTCACAATGTCTTCCATTTTTTGGAGAATACTCCAGATCCCCTTTAAAACCTGAGTGAGAAGATTTGCTGCACATCAATACTATAATCTGTTTCGGCACTTCAGTTAATCTACCTTTGGCTCTTAATGGAACAAAAATCTTATAAGGACACCTCTTTGTCTTTCAGATGTTCCCAAAGAGCATCGTCTACAGGCGGTGAGAGCGGCTGTGTTACTGCTGCCGGATGAGAACCGCGAGGCCCTTCAGACCCTGCTCTGTTTCCTGAGTGATGTAACAGCCAATGTTGGGGAAAACCAGATGACCTGCACCAACCTGGCTGTATGTTTAGCCCCTTCGCTCTTCCACCTCAACACACTGCGGAGAGAGAGCTCCTCACCCAGGTGTGAATGTGTGCTGTCTGTTTACGTCCTTTAAGTAGATCTCATTGTTGTAACTGCAAAGGTGCCTATAAAATTGTGTTGGCTTGCTGGCCAAGAAAAACAGGAAACTAATAAAGAACAGGTGTTTAGAGCAGAGCGGCGTTTGAGTATAGCAGGTTGTTTAAGTCAGTTTTACTGCATCTATGCTTTTGTCTTATCACAGGGTCATGAACAGAAAGAACACCCTGGGGAAACCAGACCAAAGGGACTTGAACGAGAACCTGGCAGCCACTCATGGTTTGGCGCATATGATCCAAGAGTGCCGAAAGCTTTTCCAGGTGAGCTCCACTTTAGCTCTGAGAACACTTGGGCCATTTTAGTCGAAAACAAAACTATTTTATTAACCTCTTAAGCCCGAGAGTCCCCGGTACCGGGGACTTGCCCCCTTGTGCGTTTCAATCATAGCTCACTAACCCTGAGAATAACCCACACATATTAAATACTGTTGTGTTCAGCGGAAACTCCTCTAAAAACGTATCTAATTCAATTTCATATCCGTTAACCACAGCTCGAACGCCATGCAAATAAAAAACAACATATCCGGAGTATAATTCATGACCACGTTTTTGTTTATGTGCGATATGTATCCACAATATAAACGGAAACACCCAAACCATGACATTAAATGAAAGCTAACAACCAGCTGAATCCAGCGATATGCAACTCATTTACATTGCATGAAGTATTTCAGAGCAGGGAGCGAAAGTTCCCCGAAAAAACGCCAGCGAAAACCAAGCAAGCATGTAAATCTTGTCTTACCTTTGCCGTTTTTTCAACAAAAAGTTATTTCCATAGCGATAAAAGTCCGTTTGTTGTTATGTCCGGTCGATAGCTTCGCGAAAAGTCCATTTTGTGTTTTTTCTGTTGCTCCAGTGCTCCTCTTACGTCACCAAATATGGAATGACTCCCCGTGCGTAAGAGCACGTCTCTCCACGCTGCGCGTCGTGTGATTCGTCAGCGATCCAGTCAGTCTCAAAATGGTTGAGCTGATTGGTTTCCTCAGAATCAGAGCTTTCCAGCGATGTATAGAGCTCCTGGATTGGACAGATGGTCGGGGGGTAGGGACACGCGGAAGCTCGACGTCGAAAGCGTTTGTGAATGAAATGTTCCCAAAAGCGCAGCAAGATGGCGTAAATGAGCTTCTACCCCCCCTTTTACAGTGTTTCTTTAGGAGGTTTTTTTGCTGAAATCATGTCCCATAAGCAAGAAAAGAAGACTATGAACGTAGCTGAAGCTTTGGACAAGATTTTTTCCATATTTCAATTATTGTGCCAAATTGTGCCAAACTGTGCCAACATGGATTACGCCTGAACTTTGTTCAATCAAAACCTTTACAGAATATTAGTTTCTTGTAGTATGAACACCAAACTTGCTACAGATGTCCTTGACATGTAGTTGTTACAATTGATTGTGTTTATTTGCTTCGTTATAAGTAAAATAAGGAGATATTGGAGGAAACGTGTTTTTTTTTTAGGCGGAGTTCATTTTTTGGCCATTCCAACATCAATTACTCTTACCCAGTGTTCTTGACTGTCAAATTAACTCATCCACACCACTCCCCAGAACCTATCTTCATTTTGATACCAAGATTTGCAGTTTAGACCTTGTAAAAGCTGAGAAATGCCTTAAAAAGTAAAAGTATAGGATTTTCGGAAAATAGGCCTCAGGGCTTAAGAGGTTAAAGGTAAGAAGGTTGCAATTGCTCGTGTGCACAATCGTTAACTAAATGGTGTGAATAACTGTTTGCTTATCACACTCCACCAGATGTTCCTCCATTTCGTCCAAATCCAGAACAAAGATAAAAACCGACTCACGAACAACAGTGAATCTGCTACTGAAACTGAAGTTCATGTGGGGTTTTTAGAGACCAACATAGATATAAAATAAGTTGAGACAGAGATGTGCCAAGTTGGTTGCTATTGTAAACAGCCTGGTTACAACAGAGGGTCAAGTTCCCCTTGCCACTGAGTAAAATTAACCAACCCCCCATGTTTCGATGAACTTGTCTGTCGTGTAAGATTTGAAGAGAAAGAAATTTGGTTGCTAGGGTAAACGGTTTAGTTGCTAGGGAGATTAATTACAGCTGTTACTTAGATTATCAATCAAATTCGCATTTCTCGTTATTGTTTCCTCTTTATAATATTTTTGTAGAATTTTCCCATTTATTTTCCATTACCATTTTAAATCTAGGAGGAGATGAGTTTAACAAAAATTCTTGAGTTAAAAAAAATGGTCTGATCAGAAGAAGATACAACAATGTTTTGTTTTCTTTCAATATATTTTAACATGAATAATAACAGGGCGTCAAAATGTGAATTTTCGTTTCATTAATGTACACTAAATCCATCTTTTTAAGCAAAATGAAGTATAATAGTACCATATATCTGAGGGTTACTGGACTGTTTCTAAATATTTAACTTCTGGTTTGAAACCACTAAGTAATCTTGACTATTTATGTAGCACTTTTCCACACATTCTAATAAAACTCTGGTTAGAAATTGAAAAATTTCAAGCAAAAACAACAAAAAAAAAATCACCTTGCACCCTTTGTTTCATACAAGATTGTATTTGCTTCCTTGTGGCTATTTCTGGTGAGCCAAGAATTCATAATGAGTAATAGACTGATGGCGTCTCACCTTAAATCTCCTCTGGTTTATCTTAACAAATGCTGGAAAAGGACAGGCACCATGACATGATAAACAGGGTCCGTCAGGCAGGAAAAGGCCAGAGAGCAGGGGCGGACATGCACGGAACACTCGCGGGGGATAAGGGCAGTGTGCTGGACGAGACACAAACAGGATGAGCCACTTCCAGATTGGAATAAATCACTCTTGTCCCTCCGGTTCACATTCGTTTCACTCTCGCCAAAAAAGCGATTTCATAACAGGTTTACATTGTTTAGACAGTATTTTTGGTGGGTATTTGCCATCAGTTATCTTCTGCTTTCCGCATAGCAAGACTTGTTTTATAACCTTCAGAAAATCTTTTGCTGATTCACTGGGATAAATTAAGTAAGTATCATGACTTAAGAGAACACCTTTTTTTTTTAACCATATTTGATTTTAACACATTCTAACTGAACATGTGTTTTTATATGACCTGCTCTTAATCTTCAAAAACGTATGCGGTTAGATTTGTCGATATGATTAGTGCATCTTTATGAATGAACAAAGCACAATATTGATTATTGCAAAAGTAAATAGTTTAATCTTTTATAATTTGTCAGCATCTGTGTTGTTTTTCAGATTCCAGAAGAGATGTCCCGCTGTAGGAACTCTTACATGGAGCAGGGGTTGAGTCCCAAGCGGATGGAAGTGATGGTGGAGCACTCCAGTGCTTATCTGCTCAAAGACAACATTGATACCCTGCTGAAAGAAGCCAAGGACAAATTCAAAGGCTACGACAGCTGTTCAACTCCAGAAAATGCTGAACTGGCATATAAGAAGGTAAGGGAACAGTACACACGCCCTAATCTGCCTTCACTTACACACAATTTCCCTTTTTCCATTTCATGCTCACGCTCTGTTCCTTCCGTTGCTCATTTTCTCTCTGCTGCTAATGGAAAAATATATGTATTTCTTCCCGTCCATCCCTTAATTCATGAGAAAATGTCTTTTCCCAGCTCTTCTTTGGCTTTGAGCCCTCCATTACATCAATTGGACAGTTGTTCTGGCCTTTCACACTGACGCAAACACTCTGTTTTCCATAGATCTTTTTGTATGTGCACCAAGCAAGGCTGTCCAATTCTGCCTCTCTATTAGTATTGTACTGTGTTTTAGAGAATGTTAACAGTACTCGAAACAAGTGAAAAGTGCATTTCATTCTGTCACTGTGCGAAACCTATGGAACTTAAAATAGACCAAATATCTGAATATAATAGAATATTCTGCACTATCTGCCTGTCATTTTTTAGTAAATAATGGCTGTCAAATAATGCTAAAGATTTCTGACCTTTACAAAATACTATACTGACATATGATGTACATCTTACTCGACAGGTTCAGGACGGATTGTCTCTGCGTCAGTGGAAAGTCTGTGTAGACGTGCCTGCCTCAGCTGAGGATGTCTTGCATAGGATTCTTCGCGAGCAGGAACGCTGGGATGAAGACTTGCTAGAGTCCAGAATTGTGGAAACAGTGGACCATCACACTGAAATCTATCAGTACGTCAGGAACTCAATGCCACCGCACCCCCCAAAAGACCACGTGGTAATCAGGTGAATAATGTTAACGCACTTTGTACCATCTAAACAAAAAGAAAAAAACAAATTGTCATTAACAATTTCATATTTTCATTTCAGATCCTGGATGACCGAGATGGCAAAAGGAGTGTGTAGTTTAGTGTGTGTGTCAGTGGATCATGACGCTGCGGGAGTGCTGGGTATTCGAGCCAATGTTCTATCCTCTCGTTATTACATCGAACCATGTGGAACCAACAAAAGCCGCCTCACATACATTTCCAGGATAGATTGCAGGTAAGAGACATTAAGAAATCATATGTATATGTATATGTATATGTATATGTATATGTATATATATATATATATATATATGTATGTATGTATGTATGTATGTATGTATGTATATATATATATATATATATATATGTATGTGTGTATGTATGTATATATGTATGTGTGTATGTAAGTATATATATATATGTGTGTATATATATATATATATATAT
>SRMA01026012.1:476246-590134 GCA_007224835.1 Danionella cerebrum | reverse complement strand
ATAAATAAAATGCACTACTAGCAAGTCTGAAAAGGCTGCTGCTGGGTAATTTACGTCCTGTACGTAACTTATTTTTAGGCGGCATTTGGCCAAAACAAAAAGTGTCCTGACTCCGTGCTAACATGTCTAAAAGACAATCAAGTTTCCTTTCGTTTTTTAAAAGAAACGAAGACTCAAGTCATGTAGCTATAAAGCAAGCCAGAACTGCAGTGCGGGCTGCTTCTGGTAGTACCAGTGCAGATGACCACAATGCTAACCGGGTTCACACAGTGGAGGGTGAGGCAGAGGCGGCCACTACAACGACAGCTATCCCGGCGAGACTTCAACAGCGGGAGTTCGAGGCTTCAGCGACCGGACCTTCTAAGACGGAAAAACAGGATTTTACACCGGAAAAAAAAGATTTTGGGTGAATTAGCAGCTGATTTGGGGCTTTCCAGCAGGGAGAGGCCGAGATGATATTGAAGATTAAGATAAATTGTGTTGAAAGTAATCTAAAGGTTTTTTGTGTGTATATGTCTTAAATTATGTTGTAAATGATGTATATAAGTCCTGCTGCTTAAAAGTAGGCATGTTAGACACTGAACCAATGCGTTCTGTTTGTGTTCCAGCAACTGTTTTGGGCCAGCCCCCCTCTCCGTCACTCCAGTCCTGTTGTGTTCCAGTAACTTCAAATTTACAAATTAAGCACTGTGTAAATGTAAATTTAAATGAAAACCACCAGACCATTGGATAATCTGATTTCATACTACTTCACTTCCTGATCAGATTTATTGGTCATTTATTGGAACATTAATTAGCAATCTGTTACTGATCATCATACATACAGGACTTGAGTCCTAATTTCATATCATGACATGGAAGTGTGTTGGTATGACAATAAAGAATCCTTGAATCCTTAATTTAAATATAATGTGTTTAGTTCTTTATATAACACTAAAAAACGCTGAAGAAAAAATGTGATTTTTCACAACAATGTGAACATATGAACACAAATTTACGATAATCTCTGTCAGGCAAACCAGCCATGGCTTTCCATGAGAAAGAAATTGCCTGCTTCTCAAATGAAAAATGCATGTCCCACAGTAACACAAAAAATTCATTAAGGAACACTGAATGGGAAGGATTTGAAGTATAATTTTTTGACTATCCTTATTGGGTGTGTGTGTGTGTGTGTGTGTGTGTGTGTGTGTGTGTGTGTGTGTGTGCGTGCGTGCGTGCGTGTGTGTGTGTGTGTGTGTGTGTGTGTGTGTGTCCTTCATTCATTCAGTATGGATTTGTTAGTCCCCTTCATATAAAAAGAAATAAATAAATAGAATCATTTGTTGAAAGGAACCATCACTGTGCTTGTTCAGTCTAAACATGTAATGCTGGAGGAAAAAAAATACTAATTATCTGAGTGAAAAGATAAATAAATATTTAATTAAAGCATTTTATGTTCCCAAATGTAAACCATTGTGGTAAGATTCAGTTGTTGTACTGTACGCATGACTATAGTCCATTTCCATACCCACTTATCAATCCAGTTTAGGGTCAGAAGTTTTAATGACCATTTCCAATATATTGGGCTGTAAGTGCTGCTATACTCTGAAGAGGTTATCTACCATGTAAACTTCACTCAGACAGGCTTCAAACCAGCAACCCACTGGGTGAGAGGTAGAGTATGCCTCATTACACAGTAAAATATTCTTGTTTTTTCTTTTTTCTCTGCCTCCCTTTATAATCTGGGTACATTCAAATAATACGAACCCTGACCATGAGAAATTATTTTACTCCCCTCATTTTCCCCAAAGCTGTACCAGCAATAAAGGGGACAGAGCTAATGGTGGAAAAGTATTGGCTGGGAATCATTTCCATAACTGGAGCAAGATTTTTATTCCACTGGGATGGAGGAAACTTTGAAAAACATCATACACCCTGAGCAGATTTGTTCTTCAAAGAACCCAGGCACACTGATATTGGCTGGAGGCGAGTTCCTCGATTTTTAAAGCATGAGTTACTCCTTTTTCTTTTTTTTTTCTATGTTTTTAGATAGCATAAATAAATGATATATATACACCACCCACTCAACAATTTCATTCATCTGAACAAAAATACAGTTGAAACAGTGAATTTAGGTGTTTGGCATCTTATCTTATTACAATTAGCAAATGTCCTTATAGTGGAGTGTGCAGTATTTTTTCCAGACTGTTATTAGTTCAAACAATAACCTTTTTTTAAAGCTTGAGACACTGACTGGTAAATGTAGGAAACTCAGTTTAATGTTAAAAGCTGCAGTTATCCAAAATCTCACTCTAAACATTCTTTCTTTGTATCTTATGTTGTACAGTGACAGCCTTTTGAGAATCACAGAGTGATGAGAAAACAAAAAATTGTAAATCACCTAGAGACTCTGACTGTTCCACCAGCCCATGTACATTAGGTAAAAATCCTCAGTTAATCACAAACATTCATCGATATGTCTTAAATACCAAACTTAAACACATAACCTTTTTGGCTGTCTGTAAATGTGTAGGAAAAGGCATAGTTTAAATATCTTCTCCTATAATGTTTCACATGATTAAAGAACACAGAAAGACGGATCTTGGACCATACATCTTTGCACAATGGGGTTGAGTCTGGGGACTGAGATGGCCATGAGGAGCTTGTTTCTGTCTTTGGTGAACCATTTCTATGTAGATTTGGCCACATGCTTCCGGTCATTATCTTGCTGAAAGACCCAGTGATGACCCTTCTTCAGGTTTCGGCATCAGATGTCCTGGTATTTCAAAGCATTCATGATGCCGTGCACCCTAACACGGTTCCCAGGGCATCCGAAAGAGAAACAGCCCCAGAGCATCACTGATCCTCCTCCATACTTCACAGTGGGCATAAGGTGCTGTTCTGCATACTCACCGTTTGTGTTCCCACTTAGAGTTTGTTTTCTCTCACCATCCTCTTCGCTGTTCGTATAGCGTCCTCGTCCAGGCTAGTTTACGACTGTTCCAGTTGTTTTAAACCTAATGACTCCTCTTATGGTAGAAATGAGCAGGTGCAGGCGGGTGGCTACTTTCATGTATCCATTGCCAAACTTGTGAAGGTCGACAAACATCTGCATTACTTGAATGGTGTGTTCCTTTGCCTTTCCCATGTTGAAGAGTGGATGAAAGAAATGTCTTCTGTGTCACGTCATATTTATACCCCAGCGAAGCAGCAAGTGATAAATTATGAATAAATGTAAACTTTGTAAACTACTGTACTGTAGAAATGATAGAAATACTTCAATTACATTTATTTATCTATACATTTATTTATTATATATCAAGGAATTGTTAGGGGTGTCAATAATTGTGGAACGGGTTAGTTTATGAAAAGGATTATTTGTTAGTCAGGGATTTTTATCTCTCCTTAAAATTCAGTTTATATTTTTTTTCTATAATTTTCAGTAGAAAAAATGCTTCTGACAATATGCATCTGCAACAAAAACTGAATTTATATTAAGGCTTTTAACACACCTTACACAGAGGTGCCAATAATTATGGAGAGCTCTGTATTTTGTTAAAAATATGTCTTGTTTATCTTAATGTAACACAGACAATCATGTTATTTGTCAAAAGTTAAAGTTGTGAAGAACTGCAATTTTCTCTTTTTACCACCAGGGAGCATGATTGCTAAAAAGAGTACATCCTCTAAGCACAAAAAGAAAAAGTCCAAACTCACTCACATATTGGTTTAAAGGTGTTTTAATGTCAAAATCATACTTTTACATTTCACATACCAAACTTTCGAATCATTCCAGCCCCTTTTGGATTGTTATTTCTCAAATACCAAAGCAACAGCATTTAAATCCAAAAAAGAGGACCCCTCGTTCACACGCATAGCATAAAAATAGAGAAAAAAAAGCATTTTTTTTCCTCACAGGTGCAGGATCAAAGCCCATCAGCATGCCTTTCAGGTTATTGATCAGTGGTTGTCGCTCTACAGGATAGCAGTAAAATGGCGAATGATATGGACGAGTAAATGACTTCAGTGTTTTAGCTCATAAAAAATTCAAGTGAATGTTATGCTTTAGACACAATGTTATTAAGCCCTCCCCATCCCACCCCTGTTTGAAGTAAGTGAGTTGAACTGTTAGATAAACGTGCAGTAAAAAAAAAAAAAGAAGAAAACACACAATTTCAGATACATAGTTCGTTATGCACTCCGTACTGTACACTACTTACAGACTGCTGTATAACAGCATATTTAGCCTTTAAACCCGGCAAAGGAAACAAACCATCTTTAGAGACTCTTAGGTTTAGATTCCCTCTTTTGGAGTCCTCTGGTTTCACAAACCCTGTGTAGGCCAGTTCGAGAATCCTCTCATCAGGCTAGTCTTTTGGGCACCAGTGCTTCCAGTTAAACCGGAAATGCTGAACAGATTTTGGCATAGATGGACTGGAGTCCAGCAATCCCGCTCCAGACCAAAGGCTGTTTTGTGAAATGAAAGGGATGAGTCGGTGTGTGGGATACGCACTCACACACTCACACGCACACGCTCACAGACCGTCTCACCAAGGGCATTGTATCTGAAAAAGGGAAAGGGCAGGAAAACAGGCTCCTCGATGCATGGGAGGACAAATCAGAGCACATACTGCTCCGGAGTGCTGAAAATGCGTCGAGGACATTGAATCTCGTTTCCTGAGAGTACGTGAAGTACGTCACTTTTTCTTCTCAATCAGATTGTACTAACAATGCAATACAAGAGATTATTTAAAGCCAAACTCAATTTAAAGTTTCCAGAGGCTTGAGGACCAGGTCAAGGCTTCCATTAGATTCATTAAAATGCTTTGATGTGCGATTCAGGAGTTTTTGTGTGAGTCATATCTGGCTAAATTAAAGATCCAGCTTTTCATTTGCACATCGATCTCACTTTGCATTCACACACACACACACTCACACGCACACACATTTTAAAGAGAATCCATCCACAGAAAAACTGAAAACTCGGCTTCTTATTTAACAAAGTAAGCTTTAGCTTATCTTCATGCAGTGTTCCTTTTAAAGAAATTTGGTTCATACTATGTAAAAGAGATGAGATACAGTATAGCTGTTGTTTATAGAATAGTATAGATGTATCTAATGCCCCTGTGTTTGCGCATCACACAGATGATTAGTTTTTCAAATACACATCAGTTTCTTATATACTAGTTGAAGATCAAGCAGGCAAAATGCTACATCTACTTTCAAAAAAATGTTTCTTACAAAATCCCCCGGTCCACCGATCTTCCTGTTGTTACAGTAAATGCACATGTGCACACATCTGCACTCAATGGATGTAGACATATTGTGTCTGCGTGTTTGTGCTGTGTACAGAGAATGATTTGAGGTCTCATGGGATGCTGATTTAGCTGTCATTGTGAAAAAGAGCTCCATTACGTGAGCAATGAATACGGTCCAAATGTTCCATCAAGAATTGGTGGTACATTCCCATGGAGAAAAAAAAAAACAAAACCCATGATTTCCCTTAAAACTCGATGTTCCTTTTCTCTGATAGTCTTCAATGAAAGCATTTACATTTCTAGTGTTTGCCATGTGACTGCAATTAAATAACAGTAGTGGCTCAGCAAGTGATCACATTTCTCCTGATGCAACATGGTTTATTTTCCACAATGTGCCAATTTTTATGAAAGGAGCACCCAATTCTGTCAGTCCCACATATGCCTTCCTTTCTTCAGAAGGTCTAACATGCATGTGTTTTCAAGTCCATCAGAGTTTGGTGTCTGTTTTCTCCTCAGCTTTGATATTTAGCGTCAACAGAAATGAAGCGATGATGAATTTTTGGCAAGGAGAAAATGCCTGTTTTGAACAGGTTTATGCACTAGTCTCATGAACCTCCCGTTGCTTGGGAAAGTCCCATGCAGTGATGCTTAAAGGTAAACCTCCCTGCGAGACAGAGTGAGGCACGAGGTGGTCTTGTAATCACCCCCTGCCCTGGTAAGTGGTATCACCTCTGGAGGGTGTGAGTCTTCTTCATCAGGACGACGTCCGAATCCGGCGCTGCTGAACGTGTCGTAGGATGCCGATGTCATTTTTCGGTTGAGGAGGTTGCGGTTATGATCGCCCATGTTCTTGTTTCGCCGGCCGAGTGTCCCGAGCGGATCTCCGTTTGCAAGGGAATCACGGACTTCATCACTTCCTCCACTGCTCTTATCCGTACCTCCATCTCCGTCCTCCTCTCGGTCGCTGTCGTCCTCGGTGTTGTTGTTGTTGTCGCCAGGTGAACTGAAGCTGGACAAAGCGCCTGGTTCGATGCGCCGTCGTGGTGATGGTTGAACAGGCATCCAGCAGGTGTCAGAGTGACCAAACTCATCACATTCTCTGGTGCACTTTCCTGTCAGAGCAACGTCAGGGAGCTGCCTGGGGTCTGAGGGTCAGAGAAAGAAAGAGAAGTGCTTTTTAGGACGTCCTGTCAAGGAAATGTCTCAAACATGTGCAGGTTATGGGTCACATTTCTCATTCAGACTGTCAAGTTTTAGAGACTGGTGAAGTCTCTGGAGAACAAAGACTCTGTCTGGTGTTTCGAGGTCTAGGGTTGCTTCGTGATCTGCTGGAAATTACTGCTGCAAGGGTAGGGGTGGGGGGAGCTATGTGACACACTACGAACTGCTATTTGCATTGATTGTTTAATGGTTCAGTTTGTGCTTTCATTATTTCTTTAAATGGGTAAATGGGTAGAAAGGCGGCATGGTTGATAGAAATCACTGCCTATTAGTGGGCAGATTCCTGCTTCAAGCCAAGGATGGGGCATCTTTCTGAATTCAGTTAGGGAACTGGTTCCCAAACTTGGGGGTACGCAAAAGGCTACTGGGGGTATGCAAGAAGAGAGGAAACGAAACAACATTAAACAATAAATTTACGCTGAAATACGCTGGAGGAGTTGGGCATGGATTTTCATTTGGATTTGGACATGGATTTTCCATTTTAACCATGATGAAAACAAAAAACCCTCCAAAACTTTGGGTGGAAAACCGTTTAAAACATTGAAGAGTTGTCTGCCTCTACCCAAGAACATCTATTGCATTAGTGATGATTGTTTCAAAATTTTAATTTATTCTAGTAATTAGTAGCAGGGGGTAAGTGGCAGAGGCTGGAATGTCTCAAGGGGTACGAGGCTGGAAAATGTTTGGGAACCACTGAGTTAGGGTTTCCTCCTCAGGCTTCAATGGTTTTCCTCCAGTCTCTCACATTTTCTTTCACAATTCATTTTGTGGGTAGCACTGTGGCCTTTCAGTTAGTTGGTTGCCAGTTCGAGGGTTTGTGTGGGTTTTCCCACACTCCCCAATACATGCAGTTAGGTTAATCGATTAATCTAAATTCCCTTTAGAATGTTTGTTGCCCTGCGATAGATTGGTGACCTGTCCAGGGTGTAACCACACTTAAACAGCACTGGAGATAGGCATCAGCAGACCCCTGTAATCCCGAAAGGCACAAGCGGGTTAGAAGATGAAAGATTAATGTGTTCATTTTTTTATCCAATATCTCTCAAAAATGAACATCCGGGACAACTGCGCTTCTGAGTAAGAAGCTGATCTGTGCATTTAATAATAATTTTGTTTAAATGTTGCTAAAATAGCATTAGTCTATATTATACGTTTGTATTTTTTGATCTTCATCCATCTCAGAAGGGTTGTTCACTATGGTTGCTCTCATAAGCTGAGCGATCCGGCTCGAATTACATCCTTACAGAACATTTTCATTTGTGAAATTTGGCCAGTCAGAAAGCACCTTTTGATGATTGAGTAAAGGATTCTCATTATTTGTTAATAAAAAGGGCTGGAAATGCTTAGAAAAAAAATGCCATTTTCTCTAAAGACTATTTTTTTATTTCATGCAAAAGAAGCAACATCCATATATTTGGACCTCGAAATACATTTCTTTAATAATTTTAAAGATTCTCCCCAGGGTGACATTCTTAACTTGTATGATCCTCTAGCTTCAGTGAAACATAAAAGAAGATATTTTGAGAATTTGAAGCTGAAGGGGCCTTTTAAGCTTTTTTTTTTTCTTTTGAAAATTACCTTTAATGCAGCATGTAATTCAGCGATTTGTGAATGTAAAAAGGTCTGCTCAGTTTTACAGATCAAAGAGTGCAATGACTAAAATGATTGTCTCCGGAATGAAATGAGTCATCCGCAGCTCAATTTTCCACAATGCAACAGAATGATCATGCATATGGGTTCAAGTTAATTATCTTGTACCTTTCATTTCATAATCTGACTCCAACTGACAATGGTGCAACTGACATCATTCAATATTTCCCTTGTGTTTGTATAACCACTAAAGTAGAGGAAGCATCATGAGATGAACTCAGTTCAGCGCTAACAGCAACTGAGTTCACTATGCAGCAACTAATGGACCAATCACGATAGATCAGAACAGCCGATTCACTTGGAATGATAATTCACCAGAGACCGATTGACTCTGAGCTATTTCACTGATGAAGAAAGAATCTGTAATCTAACGATTAGTTTCCCTTGTAGCCATAGACATGATTGGGAAATCTGAATTCGATTAATTTGAATTGGTGAGGGAATATTTTTTTTAAATATAATATGCTTTGAACATTTTTTAAGGACTGCAAGAATGCAACACTTTATTCCCCCCAAAATTGCAGTTCTCAACATACTTAAAAGCAATTAACTCAAAACAATGTAGTTGATGAACCCTAGTTTTTAAGTCCTCACAAATGATAATGAGTAAAACCTAAAAGTAGGTTTCATCAACTTTGAGGAAATCTCTTTCAAAAACATTCTGAGTACTGTTTACTGTGCACACATCATTCTTGAAGCTCTCAGATGTCATGTTTATTCTATGAGGCCGGGTGACCTCAAAAGCCTTCCCTCGGATGACTCTTTACCATTTTCCACATGCTCCTCCTCACCCACGCTCCCCTCCGGTGTGGTCCTTTCATACCCGTCCTCGGGCAACGGTAAAGAGCCAAGTCTGGGTCCAGAGGAGCTCTTACTGCTGGGCGTCTCAGAGTCCTCTACCCCACTATCATAGCAGCCTTGGTCCGGAGCCTGGCTCACCACAGAAAACGTTACTCTTCTCAGAGGCTGTGTGGAGGGAGAGACAGAGAGACATGGGATTAAAACATGAGGGCTGGCATTAGCTATTACATCAATGAGGATTATCAGAAGAGGACCTTGGGCAGATCTGATTTTACCATGATCCCTTATTGACACTTAGCGGCTGGATACATGAAACATGGGCAGATGTGCCTATAGTAGTGTTACCCTAAGCAACAATCACATCTGAATATCAAAGTTTAATCCGCCAAACAGCCCAGCATAACAACACCATAACAACCTTTCTGCCAGTTAATGTGACCAATCTGTGTCACATTAGTTTGAATTATATTGTCAGTCATTTTTTAAAGACATTTTAATGATCATTTTGGTGGACTGCTGAAGACAAGCAACAAGAAAGTATCCTTTGGTGTGAATTAAGCAAAAGGTTGGTAACAGACAGTAAAGATGACAAGTGGATTATTCATTCATTCATTCATTCATTCATTCATTCATTCATTCATTCATTCATTCATTCATTCATTCATTCATTCAACCCACTTATTCCCTTTCGAGGTAACGGGGGTCTGCCGGTGCCAGCGCACATCGGGCGGGAGGCAAGGGTACCCCCTGGACAGGTCGCCAGTCCATCGCAGGGCAACATTCATAGGAGGTATGTTTTTGGGATTGTGGGGTAAACCGGAGTACCCAAAGGAAACCCATGCAAAGGTCACTGGCGAGCCTTGAACCGACGACCTTCTAACTGAAAGACCACTGTGCACACGCACAGATGGATTAGTCTCACACAAATGAGCATATTTCCATTTGAGTGTAGGTAAAACTAACTAAAACATAAAAAGCAAGTGTTTTAGCTCAATTAATTGTTTTTTTAAACTTTAACCATCTTAAGAACCTTAAGTACTGACTCACTCTGTGTTTGGGGCCAATGATTCAAATGGTTGTACTCTTCAAATTAGTCCAATGGCTACATCTTTAACATAAACTTCCCACAAAACCACCATTTTGTCGGTTCTGCCACAAAACATGTTGAGCTGACATCCATTAATCTGAGAATTGGTAGGCAACCTCAAATTATGGTTATTATAACATCCACCAAGTTTGGCCTTGAGCATTTCTGAGATAAATAGCCTCATGACAATTTTGGCGAGTGTCTTAACTTTTCATGGATCATTTATAAACAGTTTGAAAACTTAAATTGCATAACTTTTATACAACATGATCTGAGGATGGTTTTGAAATGTTTTTAAACAGAAAGCCAACATAGCACACTTGGCGCATAAATGCATCCCTCAAAAGGAATGCCTTTAGTTTATCCAAAAAAACTGGAAGCTAACCATATTTCTAACTTTGGAGATATACATTTCTTTATTAAAAGTCAATGACTAATACTAAAGATCTTACATAATTATTTGAAATGTATCATGAGCATTTTGGCACTAGAAAAACTTTAACACAAGCTGAACCTCGATTAGTTTTAAAGGATGTGATTTAAGACACAATCTTTATTTGAGACTCCATCTCCCCAAGCTAATTGTTTCTAATCTTTCACCAGCAAATCAGTGCATTCAGAGTCTAAAAGAAAGTCTAACATCTCGCCAACCAGTCAAATCCCACATTATTGTCTCTTCTGTGTCTACCAGAGCCATGACTGACAGCTGTTAGGAGAAACACATTTACATGCTCCGGTGTCTGCCTTAATCAAGAAAATGCGATTGGAGGGAGGGAGAGAGAGAGAGAGAACATGAGCAAGAGAGCCTGTTAAATGAACAGAGTAATTAACTGATGGTTTCATTTTTCACAAGAGGGAAGTGGAAAGGTAACGGAGAGGAGCGAGGGTGATGAATCAGACTCTATGGGTGTCAGGTGTCAAATGTAGCAAGCGACAAATGAACATTAATAGAACAAATCATCTCTTTTGTCTCTGAGCGGATGTCCGACAGGCTTCCGAAACTTGAGAGCTTTTGCGGAACAGGAATGTTGTATTACAAACAAAATGAAAATGTTTTATACATGTAACAAGAGCACTCTGTTGGGACACCCTTGAAGAGAAGTGTTTTTTTTTTCCTAATGGTGAAAAAGTATTAACCCTTAAAGGTCTGTGGCCTTTTTGAACTCTTTGAAATCTGGCTCTAATAGATTGCCTTTGTTTGTCAATGCTTTTGTAGTACAACCCCAGCTTCTTTTTTTAATTTTACAAATAACTTTTCATTACATTACACAATAATTCCACAACAAAACAGAACTATACAAAACATACAATTCTGAGTGTTACTTTTGTAATTTTTTACTGCAAAAAAAAATGAGAATGAACAGGTTTAAGTTTTATAAAAAAAGAAAAATGTTGAGACAAAATAAAAATTAATAAACCCCCTCAAAAAGCATAAACAAGCGCTTTCCTAAACCTTATACACTGTTCCACTGTGCTTTTTTGTGCCTGAACTTTAAAAAATACAAGCCATACCACAGGTCTTGTACTTCCAATTGTTATCCCTTCTTTTCACCACTAGATGGTACTGGTGACAGTGATTTGGGGTCTGTAAAATTAAACTAAAAGACGATTACACATTTTCTCACATTTTTTTGCAAATTGTGTCATAACCATGTTATGTTAAAAACCGCAAAAATATTAGAGTTAATAACCTTTTTGAAACCTACACATTATATTTCCAATTCAAATTAAATACGTGGGTTGCATTAATCCTACTCAATCCAAAGCAGTCACTGCAATTGGCAAACGCACCGGTGCATGCAGAGACTTCTAAGCATTAACGCTGGGAGCTGTTAGGTTTAAAGAAATCATTTTGAAACTAAATTCATTTTTCTAGACATTTCCAGATGTTGATATGTTTCTTTAGATTTACATTTGATGCACTCACACACATAAACAAAAGACATAAAAACGTTAAAAAAAAACACTAAATACAAAAGTAAAAGATCAGAAACGTTTGAAAAGATTGGATTACAGCTGTCCACTGGTGCCCAGGGTAAAACAGACCCAACAACAAGTGATCATCTTGGTGATGCTCAGACAGAAAGATGCTTTTTGACCAGACTAAAACACTTGCTCATGGTAATCACAGTCACGGTGCTGCCCCCGGTTTGGAATAAAACACTGTTCAGTTTCAACAATTATTCTTGTACCCATCTGTCAAATGATTTGATGAAATCAAGGCAGTAAATAATTATTGTAATCACTAAATAAATCAGTGTATACAGAGTGCATTTATGTAATTTAGATGCTTATTTAGATTAGCAATATTTATCTTGATTCTAGTACCTTTATAATTGATTTCTACCATGCTTTCCTCTGTGTACGCACTCACTCACTGCACTCTGGGAGTCAATCAATGCTATGGTCTGACCCTTACTGGAAATCTCAGAGGAGCACTGTTGTATTGACTCATAATTCCCCACTACGTTTACTAACTCCATTCCTCACTTTTCTGGAAATTTCTACCTTTCAATTAAGATGGGGATCTCCTTGTGTCTAACTCGGACTCGGTCGAACACAGCCTTCCCTTCCACCACAGAGACAAATGCGGTGAGGTTAAAGAGCTTTCCTGAAATGGAGCCAGAATTATGTGGCAGCTCTGTTCTGATAATAGACAACAGGGGTAATGGAAATCATAAAATGCAACTGGGCATTTAATACTGCAGTTTCATGGTGAGGATGTCATAATAAAGCAGCCTAATGAACTTTCAGTGTTGGTGTCTGACTGTAAATAATTTGTGTTAATTACCTGGAGGAACAAGCATCTGCTAACATTGTCTGTTAACATCTGTAAAACTGTCTGTTTATGGATTTATTTAGTTGAACTTTTAACGTAAATTATTTAAATCTGATTGTGCAGTGTATTTTGATTCTGTTTGCTGCCACCAAAGCTGTATGTGAAATATATAGAATATATGCTGGAAAACCCTCAATTATTCATAGTTATAGTGCTTAAAACATGCCCTGAACCGTGATATTCATTCAAATAATTTTTGCTAGGAATATTACTTGGTAGTGAGCTTCCTTGGCTGAATTTACATATGGCAATTCACCAGATGTGCCTGGGCACTCTCTTAGAGATAGGGTGAGGAGCTCCGTCACCCCTGCTTAGACTGCTGCCCTGCGACCGGGCCCGACTCCAGATAAGCGGGAGAAGATGATTATTCACCCCCAAAAGATGCAAAACATTTGCATTACACAAGTAATCAGTGGCAGCCGGTCAATAGAGGGCACTAGGGTGCTACCCCACCATTCACTTCTCCTTGTCCTGAACATAAATAGGACTTTATGTATAAAATAAAGGCTTTTGTTGGTACACGATAGGCCCCTTGCTTGCATTTCAATGCACTAGGGTTAAGGTTAGGGTTCCGCATCCAATGGCCCACCAGTGAAATATTGCCTACCGATGTTCTTACCCTCACCCTAAACCATGATACAATGCCTTGATGACATGGTGTTTGAAATGCATACAAGGGCCAAATCGTGCGGGGTCAGTCTTCTGACTTAAAAATCATTGAACCACTCTGGGGAGAGCTCGAAGAATTTACAAGTGCTGGAGGCTTTTTCCCAAGAAGAATGGGCTGCTTTACCAACAGAGGAGATAAAGAACCTCATCGACAACTACCTCAAAAGACTTCAGGCTGTCATTCATGTTAAAGGGGCAATATATATTATTAAGAAACTTTTAATCAGGGTTATTTGGAAGGATTCTGTTATTATGACTCAAACATTGTCAAATATGTTTAATAAATATAAATAATAAATGTAATAAACAACTAACTATAAGTGGACAAAATTATTATTATTTTTGTTGTAAATGGCCAGGAAATCAAACATTTTGTAAACTTATGAGCACAACTCAACTTACATACCAAACGTGAAACATACATTTTATAAACATAAAATATACACATTTTGGTGCATGAAAACAGCTCATCAAATCTCTGCCAATTTCATGAAAGCATACAGTACAATTCGAGCAATGTCATCTTTGAACCCATTCCCTTACAGGAAAATAAATCAAGGCCACATTTGCAAATACATTTCTCTAATTCGATTGCATTTTCACGTTAGCTTAGGAAATGTGGTTTCTTTCTAGGAACACTGTACACAGCTGGACCCTATGCGGGTGGATCTAGAGGCTCAGTAACATGGGTGGGATCATAAGCCTGTTTATTGCATTGTCTTATTGACACAGTGGAACCAATCAGATTACGGCGGATTTCATTTTGAATTGCCAAGCACCACTGGCTTGCATTTGCATCTGTATCCCAGTTTTACCCCAGTAAACATTTGCACCAAAGCTTTACTTGTTTTGTTTGATGAAGAATGATTATGTCCATATTACAAACAATATCGGCACATTTATCAGCAGCTAAAAATGAAGCTCGTGGAGGGCATTTCAGAGCATCGTTCTGCGTTCGGCTCCCTGAAGGCATTCTACATGTGCCTCTGAATTGAATTTCTCAAACTTATTTTGAGGTTCATGAGTAATGCTGATAGAAGTGATTTTAAAAAGCTCCACTAAATAAATTGTAGGTTTTCCTGAAAAAAGAAAAACCTTGTTTTGAGTGTAATTATAGGTTTGACACACCATTATCAATGTCATTGTGTATGGTCGTGCTTGCAAATGTTTTATCTGAAACTTACTTGTGAATGTCACCGGCGGCCAAATGAAAGCTTATTTTTTGTGTTTCTCTTAATTGGATTTCAACGGTGAAAAAAACAAAACTGATTCTTAAATAAACAGTTGCTGTTTCTTCTGGGGAAGAGTCTAGTGTTTAATATCTTGGAATCCAATAATTACTTATTGTCTCTTCAGTCACAACATTGATTTCACATATTCTAAGCCATACTTTTATTCTAATTGTACAGTGAGGGAAAGGAGTATTTTGTCCCCTGCTGATCAGTGCATTAATGTAATTGTACATTTCTTTCAGCAGCTACAGACATAATAACAGAGGGAAAATCCAGAAAAATTCATTTGAAAAAAGTTGTAATCTGGTTTGTTGGCAAATGAGTTTTTGATGCCCACATAGACATACAACCGCAAGATTCTGACTCCCAGGGCTTTTACAAAGATGAGTAGCCAAAATCTCTACCATGGTAATGCGTAGCTGTATAATGATGTCATGATTGTAGACACAGGCGTGGAAATAGAAGAAACACAAAAATGTTTTGTGTATCTGGAGAAGGCATTCGACTGTGTACCTCATGGGGCCCTGCAGGAGGTGGAAGGGGGGGTCCTCTGGGAATATGGGGTTCGGTTCTTTGTTAAGAGCTGTCCAGTCCTTGTAGCTTCAGAGCAGGACCTTTGTCTGCAAAGCCGACAATATGGGGGTCCAATATGGGGACCAAATGATTTCATCTCTGCTTTTAACAGATGATGAGGTCATGTAGGCATCATCAGTCCGGGACCTCCAGTATGCACTGGGACGATTTTCAGCCCAATGAGAAATGGCTCGGTTGAGAATCAGCACCTCCAAATCAGTGGCCATGGTTCTAAGCTAATTAAAGGTGGCATGTTGGAGGAGTGACTGTACCCCAACTTCACGATCTTGTAATGGTTGTGAGAAATGTATGAACCAAACCAATGATCTAGTCAATGGTCATCAAGAAAACTACTAGTAATACAGTTCCTTGTGAGGGACCGGACAGCAATGAAGTCTTCATACCTTAGAAAAAAATTGTGGATGGAGTGGAAGGTTCCCATATCGAGTCATTAAAGAGCCAGCTTTTATTGGTTGTTCTGGTCAAAAGAAATCTGATATGGCAATCCAAAACCTTTTTTGTTGGCACATTTGTTGTTTGGTTGGATGTGTGAAAAAAGAAAAGAAAAAGGGACCTTTGGTTTTCGATCATATTCTCCCTCACATGTTACATTTCTTACAAGTATTTATTTATTATTGTCCATTGAACAATTCATTATTACACTTATCAACTGACATTTTTTTGTAGCTCAGCTAGACATTACATATATATACTTGTAAATCCTTTCAAACTGCAGCCCATAGAGTACAATAATTACAGTTTCCATATTTCCATCACATATTGTATATTATGTGGTAAAATAAAAGGATCATGATGCCTGCCTGGTCAGACACTGGGGTGAAGCTCTTGTCTTTGAGTTTGTGTTTGTTTGTGAGAGGCTCGGCTAAAACCATTGAGGGCTTGTGTATGAAAAGCAGTCTCTGGCTAAAGCCACAAAGGTTTGGCTTTTTAAACCCATCTGACAGAATATTAATGGACTAGTATTCAAAAGCAAGTCTCTAATCTGACGGCGAACATTTCCTTCCCTTTAGCAGCTTGACACCCAACTGTGTGTCTGAATGTTTCCTGATGTGACTGTCTATAGGAGGTGTGCATGTCTATGATGTCCCCGGATCTGCAGCAGTGTGCATGCTCATCTAACACTCTTGTTTGAGCGGATTCTGTGTGTGTTTGTGCGCACACATGCCTTCTGCAGTCATCAACATAATTAGAGAGAAACCCTCTTACCTGACGCTCAAAGGAAATTAACGAGGCCTGATTAATTAGTGCTTAGCATCTCCTCTGCGTTCCATGACTCTGCATATTGAAAGGGCATGCCGCATACAATGAATAATTCACTGGGCTGATCTAGATATAAATCTATAGCGTGTTCCACCTAAATACATTCAATTAGGGATACCCTTGCTGTGTGCGGAGAACACACTCCCCTCACTCATTTAAATCTTTAAAAAGTAGTTAAAACAGTTCCTTTAAGTTATGGATCCAGGCACCCTGGACAGGAAACCAATCCATCACAGGTGAAAACACCTACATATCACACTGGCGTTCTTTTCATAGAAAAAATAACACAGAAGAAAAAAAATTATGTTTATATGCTAGGAACACCATTCACAGGGTAATACATTCTGCAACTTTCAGACTCTTCCTTGTTTGTATGGGGGAAGTCGAGAAGACATTGTGGTCTTGTTAAAACCATATCTGAGGTATTGGGTCATGCTCATGCTGCATCTCATTGTTCAGCTCCCCTTTAATTCTACCTTGATCCGTCTTTTTAATTGTTTTAAATATGTGCTTACAGGTTTGTATATGTAGAACTTTTCCTGTGCACTCAAAAAGTTGTTTTGGCTGCCCTTCTGCACCAGATTACACACCGTGGTGTAAAGTAACTAATTAGAAATACTCAAATTACCCAATACTCAGATATAATTTTTTTCTCAGAAATTGTAATTTAGTGAGTAGATATAAAAATGTATACTTTTACTTTTACTCAAGTATATTTTCAGTTCTTTGTCTGTAATTTTACTGCACTACTTTTCTTCAACCTGCCTTGACTACTTTATTATTATTTTGTAATGTATTTTTTCCTACAGTGATTGGCACCTATCCTGTCCAATCAAATTGTGCAAAAAATGAGATCTAGAGAATGTAGCCAATCCAGTTCCATCACATGAATACAATCAGTAGAAATCTTTTGCAAGAAAAGCTTGTTTATGTTCTTTTATCGTTTCTGTGGCCAAGAAAATAGTGGAATGTTTAATTAAGAAGCAGTTATACTTTTTTTGGTCTTTTCTTCTTTCTCTGTTGCATTCTCTCTTGCTCCTCTCTTTCTTTTCCACTCTCTCTTTCTAATATCTTTCTCTCTTCCTTTTTCTGTGGTCTCTATGTTTCTCTTTCTCTCACTATCTTTCCATCTTGGTCTTTGCATCTAATGGTTTTTATTCTCTTTTGTTCTCTTTCCTTCTCTCGCTCATTTTCTCTTTCAATCTATTGGTCTCCCTTCTATTTCACACTCTCCTCATTTTTTCCTCTCCTCTCTTTTTCCTCCAGCTCGCTCTCTAGCTCCTCGTTCTATCAACCAGCCTCTTTACTTTCATGTTTTTTTCTCTTTCTCTCTCTCTCTCTCTCTCTATCCGTTTCATCTGTTTCTCTTTCTCTTTACTCCTCCATTTATATCTTGCTTAGAAACACCCTTAAGTTTATTTTATAGGATAAAAGGTGAAATCCTTTATCAGTGTAATACTCTCTAATCTTGAGTGGTTTCAGAAGAGCTACTTTGTCTTGTGCTTTGAGTCGAATTACATACTTTTACTCTACTTTCTTTACTTTTTTTTGGTACTTTTACTTGAGTATGATATTTCAGTATACTCTTACACCACTGATCACACAGTGTTGTAGTCATTTAGGAAACAGGGATTATTAGGAATACTTGAACACCATGGAGCAAATCAATCAAGGATGCCTGGATTAGACCTTTTTATTTTTTTAAGACCACAAAGAGTCAGAACCTCTGGTACTTTGTCGTTTGAAGAATGACACTTCTATAATGAAGCGTGTCCAATATTGTAAATTATTAGACTACAGAGTGAGACCTCACTAGCACCAGTTCTCTGAGCAGTCTGCTTATTATCTACGTATAAACAAGGTTCAACTCTCCTTACATTTAGTAGGTTCTGCAATTGGGCTACAGGGTGCAATGACAAGAACTAAGCACCACTGAGGTGTGTTCTTCGTAACGCTCTATAGATGTACACAAATGGTTACAGTCTTGCTGTGTAAAAAAAAAAAAAAGAATAAACTAAAAACAAACTGAGCAAAAAAAAAAATATTTGATGGCAGCGGTTTGATGCATGTACATTGGCACCCTTTGTTTAGTTTCAGGGTGTTATGTTGAAATGAGGAGATGAGTTTAACGCTAGCGATAAACACAAGGGAAAAGCTTTGTTGTACATATCATAAACAAGAAACTCAGCAAGAGGCAACATAGATAACCAAAAAGTATATGTGCCAATCTAACAATGCATAAAAATAGTCAGTATGAACATTCACCCAGGGTTGTTGATAAATAATATGTGTGCATTTTGGTACAAATGCACCCAGGCTCATTTTCATCCTAGTTTCATCCTATACAGCAGATGGTGCTGTTGCTCAATTTACGTTTACCCCTGGAGAGGGCCAATGCAAGCTCACTCTCCATATAAAATACTGTGCAAAAGTTTGGAGCAGTTGTACATTGCATCAACAAGGTCTTTACCAGATAAATATTTCAGTTGGGGGTTCAAGAAACAAGTGGGACTAAGGTACACTCACCTACTGTCCAGAGTAGTCTTTCCAGAAATCATCTTTATGGAAGAAATACAGAGAAAACTGAGGTGTAGAAAAAATGATACAGGTGCTTTGGACTGATTTAATGAAGTTAAATAATATGAAATATTTAAAAAATAAAAAATATATGTCTGTAACAGAAGAACGTTTTTTTTGGACAAAACGTAGAACAATATTGAGTTTCTACAGGCAACAATGAGGCATAGAGAGGGTTTCTTTGCATTTCTACAATGGAGTTGGAAGTCTGGTCAGGACGAATGCTTTTCAGAATGCTGAAAAAAACTTATGCATTATGCAACATCATCGGGGAGGTTTATGAAACCTGACATTTATTCTGCAGAAGGAAAAGTACCCCAAACATACAACCAAAGTCTTTAAGAACAAACTTCAGTGCAAAGAATAAAAAAAAGAACCGGAAGTGATGGCATAGCCGCGATCTCAACATCATCGAGCATGTCGTGGATTACATCTATAGAATCTATATCTATTGTATTCTAAAATTGTGGTCCACCGTGGTTTTTAATTGATAAAAAAAGATTTTTGTCAGACCTGCCTAAAACTTTTGCACAGTACTGTATATCTATCCATTAAGGCACCTCTTTTTTCAAGGCACCTGAAACTATAGTTGCATTACAACTTATTTAAAAATACTTGGTAAATTAGTTTTACAACATTTAAAACACAAATGTAAAAATGATAAAAGCAGGTTCATTGTTATCAACTTCCCATGATATTTTGTTGTACATCTAACATAACATTACTGGTGTAATTCTGATGTAATACCGACCGGTTGAAAAACGCAGGCTGTATTTTTGTCTAGGTCTGTAAGATGTGAAGCTTTCCCCATGAGATCAGCTGAAGAGACTCATTTGTCTTGTAATACTGGTGTAATGCATGATGCCCATTTCTGTGAAAACAGCTGTGTTATTTGTATAAATTTGAAAGATGGGAGCATTTCCTGAAATATCAGAGACTCGTTTGTCATCACCCACTGGTCCGAGTATGATGTAATGCCTTCTGCTGGGAAAACAAAACTATTTTAGAAGCACCTTTTCCATTTTTTTCAGATTTGTTCAGTTTCAATGTTTTTTAGAAGTGATTTCACTAAAGCAAATGATCATATTTAACACAAGGAGGTTGTCGATGCCTGATTTGAATATTAAAGAAGTCACCATACAGTCACCATACACGGCTGCCACAAAACTTCTGCCAGTTCATTATGTGATATGCCAATTATGCAAACATCAACTTTTCAAAATGAAATTGAAGGGATCCATCCATCCATCCAACAAACCATCCTTCCACCTATTCATCCATCCATCCATCCATCCATCAATCCACCCAACTATCTATTCACCCAACCACCCATCCATTCAGCCACCCAACAATCCATCCATCAATCCACCCAACTATCTATTCACCCAACCACCCATCCATTCAGCCACCCAACAATCCATCCATCAATCCACCCAACTATCTATTCACCCAACCACCCATCCATTCAGCCACCCAACAATCCATCCATCAATCCACCCAACTATCTATTCACCCAACCACCCATCCATTCAGCCACCCAACATCCATCCATCCATCCATCCATCCATCCATCCATCCATCCACCCGTCTATTCATTCATCCATCCATCCATCCAACCATCCATGTGGACTGAAAGTGTTTGGTAAATAGCACATCACAGTTTGCCAGGAGTTTGTAAAAAAGCATTCGAACAACATTCTCTGGTCTGGCCCGGTGCCATGTTTGTAGGGAACCGTCATCTGAATAATATTATCTATAAAGTGATACTGGTGGTGCCAGTATCATGCTGTGGATATATATATATATATATATATATATATATATATATATATATATATCAGCATCAGGAAATGGGAGGTTAGTCGGGGCTGAGGAACACAACGATTGTGAAAGATAACCTCTTCACCAGCGCCCTTGGCTCTCTTCACTTAAGAATGGGGCCACGGTTCATCTGTCAGCAGGACAATGGTCCTAAACACTCATCTCAGATAAAAAAAGAGTGGCTTCTGGCCAACTCTATTAATATCTCTAAGTGGCCTAGCAAGAGCACATAACCTCTCCGGGGACATCTGAAAATGGCTAAAACACCCACGCTGCCCATCCAACCTGATGAAGCTTGAGGGCAATGCAAAGAGAAATGGGTGAAACTGGCCTAGAATAGATGTGCCAGGCTTGTGACATCAAATAAAAAAAAAAAAAGACTTCAGGCTTTAATTGCAGCCAAAGATGCACAAAAGCAGTGATTGCAAAATGTTTTAGTCTTTTAACTAGGATTTATTTTTTATCATTGGTAATGCTGGAAAAATATGTGAAAACTTTATGGATGCATTCAAGCAAATCATTAGATAGATGTTTACATAATTAGCTCTGTATTATGATTAATTTAAATAATATAATGTTTAATACACAAGATTGAAGCATTTAACCTTTTGCAGGGGGCCACTCTCCATAAACCACCTGAAGACATACCATTAATCTGGTGAGTCAACTCATGACACACTATGCAAACCGACAAAGAAAACCTTTATGGGATGAATTTCTTAAATATTTTAATATGTTATGATTTAATTCTCTGATCCTAGACCACCCACATCCTATACATTGATTTCACTCTTCCCAAGAACAAAAGAAAATAGAGTTTAGCGGGAAGATTTGTTTCTGTTGTGCAAAGGGTTTTCGACGGGAAGACGGAGATGTTGTTTAGCTGCTGTGGTTTAGTATTCAGCCATGCTTGTCCTGCGGAAACAATTTCACGTGTGTGTGTGTGTGCGTGCGTGTGTGTGTGTGTGTGTGTGTAACCACAGCAAACACTGACAGTTATTAATACAAGCAGGTGGCAAAGCGGCAAGCGTTAGTGTGTGTCGGACGTGAGAGATGGACAAACACAAATCATCTACAATTTCCTTTCCGTCTCCTGCTCAATGGCACGAGAAAGAGGCAAGAACCTGCGTGCATGAGTGTGGCGGACCGGTGTTTCTGCAGCAGAATAAAGGTCATGGAGAAGAGTGTGTGGCTGTGCGTGTGTTCTGCAACAGCGTGACGGCTTCTCCCGATGATCGTCCTACAGACTGCAGCATTTCGCTCAATCGCTCCCTTCTCACTCCTTCTACCATTCCCCTCACTCTTTATCCCTAACTCTCATCCCTTCTTCTCTCTCAATTCCCTCGCTGTTTCATTCAGCCCACCTTGAATTCTTTCATCTCTCTCAAGGTATCTCTCATCCTTTCTCTCTCTCTTTCTTCCTCTCCCACAGCTCCAGGTGATTTACAGGGCTGCTCAGCAGTATCTGAGTATCAGCACTGAGTCTGTGTGAGGAATAATAATCACCATGCAGTGAAAGAGCCACTGCAGAGAGAGAGCGAGAGAGAGAGAGAGAGAGGGGTGTAGAGTATGTTGTGTGAAGAGCAGGGAGCAAACAGAGGTAAGAAGTGGTTGCGCTAAGATTCAAGCACGCAAACACACATCCACAGAACACGCACACACGCGTGTAGATTAGTATACATTAACTGTTGCAGAGGAGTCATCGATGCAACAAACACAGGGAAGATGGGACGAGCACTAGCGCCGTTTAGTGGCAGAGTCAAGCTCTCTCCGTTTATTAAGCACCCTGCCAAAGAAATGACATCAGTGACTCTTGTGCGGAGACGATGTGGATGTTTGCTATACAACACGATTTATCATGTTAAAAATTATGTTTTACAATTTTCTTTGAGAGAAAAATTTGGAATAAGATGTTAAACATTTGAGGATGAAGAAATCATGATGCATGTTGACACTGTTAACGAATGTCTGATTTTATGGATATAGATATTTTTACATTAAATACAACGTGTGATGGAGCACATGTTTTTTTTTAGCTATTCCATAATTCACCACTGTTATTGTAATAAGAAAAAAAATCGGAGTGTTTTTGGTTCAGATGCCATCTTTTGGACTTTTTGACTCAGTTTTCTGGGCTTGCTCCCTAACATATGCTCATATGCAGATGGGGGAAATGCTCCTATCCAGCTTTAAACTGAACAGATCCCTTTCAAAAGTCTCATTAAGAAACTGAAAAACTGCTGTAAATAAGAAACTAAGAAACTGCCTCTCGTTATTGAGGAGGAAATGTATGTGAAAAAATTGTGAAAAATAATTAAGATACAGCCTCGGTTTAAAGAGCAATAAATATGCACAAACATAATAAAAATAAGTAAATAGACATAGAAATAAGCAAATGAGTGTGTTGGAAAAAATACACTTTCTCATTTGACTTAAAATACCAAATCTGCCATGAAAACGCTTTTCACTTAACGTCATTCTTTTGATATAAATGTCATTGTCAATGTTTTTTTAATGATGTTTGTCTTTTATTTATCACATATTAATACAGTGATTTTATATTTATTTATTTATTTTAGATAGGGAAAATAATTCCAGAAGTTCACAACATTTAACAGTTCACGTTCTATTAAAAAAATATTATAATAAACCTAAATTATATATACTTAGTAGACTAATAATGGATAGCAAATTTATTTAGAAGAGTAGTTGTTTGTATGCATATATTTGTTCATTTGTTTTTTGTACTTTGTTGGATTTATAGTGGCGTTTTGTACTGCATTCTTTGTTTTGTTTTGTTTTTTTTGTACTGAAAGCCCACATTACATTTAAACATTCAGCCAATACTTTTGATTTCTACTTCATTTGGTCAGTTTTTACTTTTGAACCTATGATATTTGTTTTACTAACACAATACTCTACTAAAAAACAGGAAAGCCACAGAAAGCACTTTCCATACGTACAGCGATGGGCTGGCCTCCAATAAGGAACCCTCTGGTTTAAAGGCAGCAAAACTAACCACTGTGCTTCCCCATCCTCCACCTTCCTATAAAGCAATTTGGATTATTTTTTATGTTTCAGTGTGTATCGCAGAGGTGATTAAAATCTCGTTCCCATCCAGCATGAGCTCATCTCCCTGTGAATATAACTCACCCAGCCTAGCACATACAGCTCATTATACTGTACACACACTGTAAGCCTGACAGAGATCCTTGTTCACTTTATTGTGTGTCAGTGTGTGTCTGTAACAGAACTGCTTTGTTTGGTGGCTGGTCAATATGAGATGGACATACATGTGCATATGTGTGGGTGCAGCCTTTCGCCACAAGTGGGTATTCATTAAATCTCACTGTCTCACGATATATAAGACACACACATGTTCCATTCCTGAACACCGAGACACAGAAACTCACTGAAGAATCCTGGTTGCTACATGAAGCACAATGAAGGCTTTTATGTGAAAGTCTGAGCCAATGATGAGGGAAAAACCAGAAATACCCATCATCACACGCACACAGACATCATGACACCCTCATTAAGCTAGCATTGTTTTCATGGAGACGACCAGGAAGACGAGAGACATCTGTCAAACATCTACCTACTCATTATCTTTCATTCAGTCAAAGCCCAATCAGGTATGGATTAGTTTGTCCTCTACTCAAGGGCTTAATCCGTCCCCAAAGCAATGTGTGTGTGTGTGTGTGTGCGTGTGTGTGTGTGTTTGCTTTCAGAGCTTCGCTTCAGACGTTGCTCTTTTGGTTCCAGGAGGAATTAAGTGCTTAAACTTGTTTGACTTTGACTCTGCTGTGGCTCTAACTGAAAGCAGACGTCTGGCTTCATTAATCTAATCATGAAAATCACTGTAAGCCTGAGGAATGTATGGAGCTGCTTTAAACGTTTATTAATGTGATTGTATTTTTTACGTTGTGTATTTGGTTTATATTGTACCAAAGAGCCAAAAAGAGGGAAGAATGCCAGTTGTTGGGTTTGGAGTAAAAGTATAATATATTATTTATTTAAACACATATTTGTTCCTTGCATGTAGCTAAGAACCAAAGTTCAGTCACCTGGCTAGTCTTTATTAAGCTCCCCCCGAAACTTGTTACAATTCTGAATGAAAGAGAACGTCTTATTGGGTTAAACTCATGGGTGAATGTCACCAGACAAAGAACTGTTGGCATTTTGCTCATCCACCAACCTTATAAACATTTCCTGGTCGTGTCACAAAAACGATAAATTCCACATAAAAACAAAACTGTTAGGATTAAAAAAATTCCCCATCCATCCTACCCAATCAACTCCATCTATTTATTCAACCTCCTGTCCATCCATCAATATAAACACCAAATGTCAATCCATTACTCTTACTCCAACCAATGCCATCCACCCAACCTTCCATCCAACACCACAGAACTTCATTTATCGAAAATCTATCCATCTATCCTTCGATCCGACTAATTGCACCCAACAGCATCCATTTGTCCATTCATCCACCCTATGCCAGCCATCCATCTATCCATCCATACATACATACACCCAAGACCTGTCCATCCAACTCGAACCAACACCATGCACCAACCTGCCCACCGATAAACAGGAACATCATCCATCCATCCTATGCCTGCCAGTGGCATCCATTGCTCCATTCATACACCCAATGCCATTCATCCTCATAACAATTAGTCCTGATAATAGCTCAATTTTTTCTACAAGCTTTTCCTGCAGTTAGCTGTCCTTTTGATTTCACCAAACTCCTATTGTATTGTAATCTGAAATCTGATGTGTGGAATGATGTGACCGGTTTCATTTAAAAATGTCCTCGTCGGGATAGAAAAGGATATACGGATCATAGTGGAGAATAAATAATACATACATAAAACAATCTATTTAAAGTATAGGACAGTGCTCTATGAAAGGAGTTTGTGTAAGTGCATGGGTTTCATGCTCTGGTTTTACATGAACTGGTGAAAAGCAGTTCACAGCATCATGATGACACACATTATAGGCAAAGAACAATACCCTCATAGACACAGGAAAATGAACTACTCAGGTCCGTGAGATAAATGTCTCAGGACATGACGTGGCCTCTGTGACAATCATCTCAGTGTGTCTAGTTGCGTGTGTGACACAGAGGGACGTTATTAAGTGGAACACACACTACACTCATTCTCATCTTCATCAGCTCAGTTCATCTCATGATGTGCTCTGAGAGAACAGACTCTTTCAGTTACAAAGACTGAGTTAACACCCCACTGTCATGAGAAGCTCGGAAAGCATTCTGACTCAACACAATATTTACTGAATTACAGTCGAACTAATGGTGAGACGTTCGAAAGATGTTTTGAGTTGAGTCATAAATAAAACAATGTTATCTACATTTTTTAACATCTTCTATGCTAGCTTATGAATCCTATTTAGAATTATGGGGGTTTGCTGGTGGACAAACTCTAACAGGTAAACCAGCTAGAATAGCCTGATCTTCCTCCATATGCCTAGCTCACCGTTTTGCATGTTCAAGTGTGGTGAATCATTTTTCAAATGATTGTGAATGTCTACGATGGAGGGTAGTTTGTCTATCTGTACCAAGGGATGTCTACATGACTTATTTTCAAGTTTTAAAAACCATTAGATTTTCATTAGATTTCATGTGCTATGTCCATATACTGTCAGTAAAGGTAATTAAATCACAAAATAATGCTAGTTTTATAGGAATAATGAGCCATCATAACACTACTGCCAATTCTGTTATACAGTAAACTTGCATATGGCATGTTACGTTTTCAGTTGGTGATGTTTAAAACACCAAGAGTAATGCATTTGCTGATTCTTCAGAACTATTTGGCTGAATACAGCTCCATAGGGGTGTACTGATTCATGGGGGTATATTTTCAGCTCTTGCTCTTAGTTCTCACTTTCAAGAACTGAGACATAAATGAAGGTCTAAGGGAAGGTCTAAGGGGTAGGGGTCAGACTTGCTTTTTTTTTTCTGGTGTTCTGGGCCCAAACCAGGAAGCCTCTTCTATTGAGAAAAATAAAAGAATGTATTCATGAATAGCATATTATTATATGCAACCCTGAAAACAGATTATCTAAAGTTTGTGCATAACAAATAAAAAATACAAGAAAAAACAAAACAAAACAAAACAAAAAGAAAGCAAAAACAAAAGCAAAAAACAAAACAAAACAACAAACACACAAACATAAGCAAAAACACATTCTAAACAAAAGCAGAAATAAGAAAAAAAACATATTCTAAACAAAAGAACAAAACAAAAATAAAACACACAAACAAAAGCAAATACACAATCTAAACAAAAGAACAAACAATAAAAGCCAAAACACATTCTAAACAAAAGAACAAAAAAACAAACATAAAACTCAAACAAAAGCAAAACACATCCTAGAGAAAGTAACCAAAAAACACAAACAAAAGCAAAAACACATTCTAAACAAAATAACAAAAAATCAAACAAAAACAAACATAAAACACACAAACAAAAGCAAAACACGTCGTAAAGAAAGTAACCAACCAAAGCAAAAACACATTCTAAACAAAAGCACAAAAACACAATTAAAAAAAGCACCAGAGTCCATTGCCTAGTTTTTCTAACCTGCAACAGTACAAATATCCAAACTCACATAAAGTACAGAAAAAGAACACTGGAGTATAATCTACTGGTATCTGCTGTTCCGTGCCCCCCATTACTTTTTCCTCATGTCATTATAGGCCATAAACACCCACATTTTCCACCTCCACGTATCACTTTTCACTTTAATAAATACCAATCCAGGGTTTATCCAGTAGGATAAGCAATCTTAAAGATGCCTAAGAATACAGACACCACTTTTTAAAGAGCAGACTCGTCTAAACAGCAATTTGATGAGTTGATAGCTTCCTTCTTAATCTTTCAGTGGGATGAATAGAAAATGGTTCTGTGGTTTACTAGACCGGCTTATGGAGGGGCTCACTCTCTCACCTCTTCTTACACCCCAGGACGTGTCATTATAGGAATGAAGGAGGAGTCAGGAAGCTTGAGAGAAGCCGGCAGGATTATCACAGGAGAGAGGGGAGCAGATGTGTGTGTGTCCTTGGTGGCATGATTAGCTAAATTAGAGGAACATGCTCCTCCTGAACATCCGCTTGGATATTGTGGCAAAGCAACAATATATTATCTAAAAAAATTATACAGTATTAATGTAGCTTATTAAAAAAACAAGATTGAGATTTAAAATTGTGACTATGAAAGAATCAAAGAGAAAACCACTATAAATGGTACAAATCTTTAAGATAAGTATATTCGTTTACAATCTAAAAGGTATCAAGAAATCACCCAAGAACTGGTCGCACTGTAGCCCGTTCCCTTCAGGTTAGTCATTCAGGGTCCAGAGCTTTCAACTATTCTCTGTCAGGAAACCACTCAATCAGTTGGTAAGATTTGATAGATTGCCAATAAAAGCTTGAGCACGATATAAATCACACAGTTACAGTCGACGAATAATTTAGTGCCCGGTGCTTGTTGGCATGCTATAGAAATTAACTTGAAATACTTTACTGTACATTTGCTCTTTTTTTTGGATGGCAACAATATTGAGATTCACAAACATTGAGAAATTTAGAAGGCAGAATAAAACCATTTAAAAAAGACATCTATTAAGAAGAAAAAGTACTTGAGAACACTAGCTGTGACTTAAACCGTGTCGTTTGGTTCCAGTAACAAACCTGTTAGTCTCAAACCCTTCAGCATGAGTACAACCACAAAGCCGCAGCATAAACATGTGTCGAATATTTTGTGTAATATCACACTTCATGATTTATCTGATCGGAATTTAACCGATGGCATAATGTTCCTGAGGGAAGCTGTTGTCCTATTTTTTCTTGTGAAATACTTACACCGTCAGAAACACGGCTTTTGGTAGATGCTGATTTGAACCTGAGCTGAAGTTTTATCCCACATAAAGCCAAAAATGTCACATAATCTTCCTTTTAACACTATATTACAATAGAAACATAAAACTGAAAAGCCATATAATGTGAGAGGTTTGTAGGTATTTTTTAAATCTGTAGTCAAACTAATGTTTGTTAGGGTTTTGACTGGGTTAGGGTAGCCAATTTACAAGACAAACAACTTGATGTATAATTGATTGTGCCTTTGATACGTACCAGACTGTACAGTTCACCCCATGCAAATTTTTCAATGTTAAACATTATTAAAACTATTAGACATTTCTCTGAACTTAAAATGTCATTGAAGGAGAGTTATAAAGTGGAAACCAATATTTACTTTTGTAAATTTTAACTACATTAATAAAGATAGTCTGCAATTACATCTTCTAGATAGATAACCCTTAGAAGTCTCTGCACACATCGGTGTGTGTGCCACTCACACAGGTTGTTTTTGAATGAAGTAGGAATGATGTGACTCACCTATTGTTTAATTTTGTGTTAGGTGTAAGTTTTTACATTTTTGGTTTTAAATGAACATTGCAAGAGTTAAAACACATACTTTGCAAGGTAAAATCTGAGAATGTGCATGATCATCTTTCAGTTTCATTTAACAGACCCCAAATCAATGCCATGAGTGCCATCTAGTGATGAAACAAAGGGATAACCCTTGGAAGTACAATACCTGTGAGCTGGCTTGTGTTTTTCAGAGTCCACAAAAATGGAACAAAAAGTGCCTGGAACAGTATATGCGGTTTTGACCATACCTTAGCCTCACACAATATTCACCATTCATGCCTGAGATCTCTCTCACACAACCAGACTATTTAGCCCAAAATAATAGAAACATATGCACCATCTACAATAATAGATATGAATGCAATTAAAGCGTAAACAGAAGGTAAAAAATAGCAACAAATCAGACTTGAGTAATTTAAGGCACATGTACCAATTTATTTTGTAAATGGGGATCATTCTTCAGTGTTTTCATGGAACCGTGCATTTTTGAAAACGACAACTCTATTATACACTGTAAGTAAAATCTTGGAAGAATCTGGATTTTCTTCAATGAGTTATTGGTCAAAATTAATGGATTTGTTCTCGAATTGACTGGAATGAATTCATGAATTTCAACTGAAATTCTGTTTGCTTGCGGTTGCAAATGTGATTGACTTAATCTAGCCGAATATTGGCAATTTTAGATTGAAAATCCATGCTCAGAAACCTACAGGTGGTGTCACAATGTCTATAGTTTTCTCCCATCTTTTGAAAAAAATCCAAACCAAAAAGGCTGACAGTTCCTCGTGTTTGGTTTTGTGATATGATCAGGCATCAGCCCTCATGTGAAATAAGATAAATTTGTTACTCCACATCACCCGCTTTTGACTCGTCAGCAATGGCGCAATCACTTCCAATAGCTGTGGCACCTCTGCAGGGTTCATTTGACCGTGTATCGTGACTCAAGCCCCAAACCCAGCGTGAATGTGCTTCGGTGAGTGAATGTGCATAGATATCAAAAATGTTCTTCTTCCTCGCTGTTTGTCATGCCTAGCATCTTTAAAACCCCCTCCTCTGGAGTGAGAAGCACCGTGTGAAAGTTCAGAACAAAAGCTTTCAATCACACATTCTGTTTTTCGCTTAGCAAAGTGCTCCATCTAAATGACAAAGAAAGCAGAGCACTTACGGCCCACATACTTGACAATCTAACTTATGTTCTGCGAATCTCCCAACACACATACACTAAACACTTGACTCTCATTGCTGCCGTTCCAAATCGTCCTTCTCAGGTCTGTCTTCTTAGATGTATTGCCCCTTTTATCCAACCAATTAGGCATCAGCATTTCATCTCCCAGGAAACATGTTTGTGGCTTTAATTGGCCATTTGATTTGCATCGCTTTGATTTAAGAGTTTTATTTTCGCCCAGGCGGCTGTTGCATCCCTCAGGGCCCATGCCACGTGTGAGTGTGTGTCGGTTGCTTGCTTTTGGCTGGATGTTTATGGAAGATGCTGCTTGTATGCGGATCAAACAGAAAACCAAAAAGTGGATGTGCCATCGAGAGTGGGGAGGGTATCAGATTTCTTTTCAGGGTTACAAAGTGTGTCTTCGCTTGCTTCACTTCCAAGCATTTTTAGCATTCTTTGAAGCATGGAGGGGGTTTGTGTTGTTCTGTACACTGTTACACATCGGGCAGGGTGAGGAAAGCTTCTCGCCTTATCTCTGTGGGCTTCCTGTCGCCGTGTACAGGCAGGTGCGAGGGATCACACGCAGACACATACACACAGAGGAAAAACCCACAGGCCCCGGCTTGCCCACACACTTTTTTTCCTCCAGCGGGATGAGACAGAGGGGGTGGACCAATGTATAATGGTGTAACCAAGGAGAACCACAAGTACCTTTTCTTCTACAAGAGCAGCTTGTTGTTAAAGGAGCACAGAAGCCAGGAGATTCAATACAAAGTTGTTTTATAATGTGTTTAAAAGGAGTTCAACCATGTGCTTCAAGCCAGACTCATGAATTCAAACATGAGACCATCTTTGAAGCACGATTGAAGAGGATCATGATATCTGAAGAAAGTGTTATCAAGCGACATGCATATGTTTAATCATTCATACAGGAACTATAAATAAGCTTAACGAAGAGACATGATCACTTTATCTGATGGAGAAAATTTGAGCTTTGATCTGCAAACATGAACAAAATGCAGTAAAATCAATGCAATATTTCCTTGCCTCATTGTGCTGTTAAGGGCCCTTTCAGACTGGTGTCTGTATTCCAAAAACACTTGGCTCCAGGAATGTTTTAAAAAAAAAAGAATCCATTTGGTTCCAGGAACCGTTACCAAACTACAAGCAGTCTGGTGGAGGGATGGGCGGGACGTGGCCCAAGAGGAAGTTGCCAGTGCTCGAAGTGACGTAATAACTCTTCGACACGTTCATACTTTTTTATTCCTCTGAACTGCACATATGGAGAAAAGGCCAGTGTACATGGTAGAACTTCTGCAGACACAGCGTCTGTTGTATGACTGTATGACAACAAACTGGAGGATTTTGGAGGAGGAGTGAATGTTCTCTGACATTCCCAGTCTGAAAAGGGCCCCATTTCATGTTTTGGCCACACCCTCTTGTTTTCATTCAAAACATCACAATGCATTTATATTTCATTGGATCAAATACCAATGGGATGGCTGCATACCTCTTGCTGCCCATTTGGACTTTGGAGTCCCCTAGGGCTCAATTTTAAGCCTAATTTTGTTTACTTTTTAAATCCAATTGCTGAGATTATGAATAAATATAAAGACATTTATGCTGATGATTATAGGTTCCAGTGAATGGAGAAAACTCTAATCCTTGCTGTATGATAGATCATTTAGATCATCTGAGGCATTGGTGCTCTGAAAATTTACTGAAACCTGTGTCATTAAGCTATTCCCTTTTCAAACCCTTATGAACTTGGGGTTGTTCTGTAGGATAAACTCAAACTTAATAAGCAAGTAAATAATAAATATAGCAAAAACAATGGCTTATGAACAGCCTTCCTACTTGCACATTTAACTCCAGGTTGTTTGAGTTTGTCAGATGAATCAAATAGCAATTCTCTTGTCACACACTGGCAACTTTGTCTTTGAGCCACATGTTCCGACCACCTGGAACCACTGAAACATTCCACAGACCACCCCTTCAAATGTTATGGCATAAGTTCTCATTTTTGCTAGATAAAACTAGTAAAAATCAATCGATTTTCAAGTGTTTAAAAAAAAAAAAATTTTTATTTTAATCTGCATTATTGTCTTTGCTTCTGGTTTGTGATTTCTTGCAGTTTTTTTTTGAGAACTTAATATTGATTTTTGCATTGTTTTTGTGGCTAAGATTCAGATTAACTTTTGTTTCATTCAATTTGTTTAAGTTTTGGAGACTTTTAAATAATATAGAAGGTAATATAAAACTCTAAAGCATGTTTTTTTTTCAATCCTTTCTGCATTCTGATCCTGAATGGGTGTAATAAGTTACAAAATGGTTTATCAAGAGTGATACTGTTCTTCAACTTTATCTTTAAAAAGGTAAACAAAAATTTCAGTTTAAGTGTTGAGATTGCAATAGAACAGTGGTGAGCTCATTTCAAATCTCATGAGTATACTCTAAAGGTGTTTTAAAGTGCCAATGTTCTAAGTTAGCATGGCCAGAAATGTCTATATTATAATAGTTCTTCAAAGAATTGCACCCAGCCATTTTACAGTTAAGACTCTAAAAAATAATAAACCAAATGTCCACAATCAGAGCCTTTCTGAGCTAAATATGTGTAATTGTTTACTGCTGCATTCAACCAATTGTGAGCTTAGATAGGACCCTGCAGACACATAAGACCATAGTGTTTAGAAGACAAATGAATCAACTGAATACTGCAAATTGCACAAGGTTAGTCAAGATTACGTCCAAGTATTGTTTATAGTGCATCACAAATGTTCCCTGATTTGTGCAAGCAAAAAATTTCAACAAGCAAAAAAAAGGGTGCAAAATAATGGCACAGTAGTCAGTCTGCTTCATTGACTTCGGTTTGAAACCCCTCTGACTGCTGATAATGTGGTATTCAGCCACTATTATACATCCCTCTATCACCCAGCTGTGCACACACGGGTTGTCTACAATGTGAGCAATCAAGAACACAAGCTTATTTGATTGGATTGACACATGGTGAGACTTTACACACATGAACAATCCCTCAGTTGGCCATGTTCATGTACGCCAGTCAGGAGTCAGTCAACCAATGTAGTGACAGTGTTCACAAAACCTTCAACAGTGTGATGAAAGAAAAATGGGGGAAAATCACTGCTTCATCTTCTTTTTCTATCAGAAATTGATCCTTAATTACAACTAACCAACAATGAGAAGATAAACAGGCAAAACACTTCAAAAACAAGGCAAAACAAGTAATAAAATGTTGAAAACTAAAATTTTAAATCAAAGATTTATTTTATTTACAACCATAAAGGCCAGGAAGAATAGAGTTTAGAGTGATTAATGTTAAGGCATTTCTCAGTGTACGAGTTCTATGCATATATCTATATGCAGCACACATTGACTTATATTGTAGGCATATATAGCTAGTATAGAACACTGTACCCTGTCCAAGGAAGTAGAAAATGAGTCGAGCGGAAACAATTTACTAGTGGGTTAATTGCAGAGACACTTCTTGCGTTAAGATCCGTTTATTATAGCTTTATTTATGGAACTTTTCAAAGATGCCATGACTGCGTCTAACATTGTTTTATACTTTTCTAATTTGATAGTAAAGCCATTTGAGGTAGTTACTGTAATGGGGTGGTACTTCACAGACTGCACAGGGCCGGCCCTAACCAATATGGTGCCTTTAGCAAGATTTCAGGAGGTTTGGTGTGATTTGTTAATGATGCAGTAAACTCTTTGTGGCATTGTTGACCACCGGGTGGTATGTGAAGTCCATTACTAATTTTGGGAGGGGGGGGGGGTCTTAGGAGTGTAGGCTATATAAAAATGAATATAATTATTACTAAACAGGCCTTGCAATGCAGTTAACTTAATGTGGGCTTACTGTTTTCTAAAGACATAATACCAAATTTGTGGAAGTTCCATTTTTTTCTTCTTACTGTATCTCACCTCTCAAAACTGTATACTGTATTATATATTTTCAGGAGGATTCTTGACATTATATTGCATACCTGAGTGTGTTTAAGAATGAATGGTGAGTGTATGTGGTCACAGAAAGAGCCTGGGATCTGTCCTAGAAGTTCTCTCTTCCCTTTTTTTCAAATTGAGCAAGGGTATGCAAGGGTATGCATCAACAGACCTTTGAAATATTTATTTATAATGCTTCGGATGTTCATGAATTCACTACAGCAATACTTTCATCACTGTATTTGTTAGAAGCAGCTGCTCTGTCTTTATTTATCCATCGCCTATTATTTATTAATTTATTTACTTCCCCCTTTTTTCCTCCATTACTCGGGGGTTTAACTACGCATCTCTCTCTCTCTCTTGCTCTGACAGGCAGTGACAGAGGCAGCCTGGGGTGCTTGAATAAAAGATGAATACTCAGGCTGGTTCATGACACTGGGGTAACCCTGAACAGTAACCGTAGAAGCAAAGAGCTACAGTCAGACCACAACAAAAGCATCACCCTGCAAGAACTTTCACAACAGGGAACCGGGGAATCCGAGAACCCGGTTAATGCCGGCTCAAATATGAAAGTAATTCAGAATGCGCTGAATAGGAAATTACGCTGGGACACGGAATGCCTGAGTCGCTGCATTCAATGCCAGCACTGTGTTAAAGACGCCATCCATACTGTTGGGCTAACAAAGAGGTTTGTTATGGTGTGGGGTGTTTGTTCAATAGACTGGGTGCGTGGCTTTAATTGTTTAACTGCTTGTGTTTGTGAGCCTTTAAAGTGGTGCCAGCCCAGGAATATCTCTATTATTAGCTATCCAACATTTGGTCAGATTATATTTTGGCTTGGATTCTGATCAGAAAATCACTGAAAGAGGACGAGGATTATACCAGAATTCTCTTTAGCTTTCCTTCACAATGGATTCACCGTTTAAGTTTAGTAAATAATTCATAAAAACCTATTTTCGCATTAAAATGCAGCCACGGTATGTTGTATGTCTTGAAACAGTCGACAGATGTCAAAGTGTTTTAAATATGGGGGTAAATATAGAACAATTGATTTCAATAATCTAATCAAAGTCTGGATTGACCGGCTCGAGCTGGAAAGACTGAATGCTGGTAAGTGAAGCACTTTGCAGACAGATTAATATGCTCACCCAAACGCAAGCCATTCAAGGAAGCTTCTACACTATTCGAAATTTGCCCTCTCCGTTGACAACTTCTCAAAACAAAAAAGTTCAACTGTAGGAGAATGGCATTTTCAGATCTGCAAATCAACACAGGAAAATATGCTTCAAAGGCCACATTTACACTAGAGCATTGGATGAATTTAGGATTAAACCCATTTTTTTAAATATGCTGTGAAAAATATGATGTTTAGCCAGTTTACTGACCAAAAAACGTAGCATAATTAAGACCTACAGGATTTCTGGCAAATAGTTTAAAAAGTAGCGCTTGCCGTTATTAGCGTTAACGTAAGAATCTTACTGGGCGGTAAAAAAATATGGCTGTTAATCTATTCTCAAATTGTATTGGGAGCTGGGTCTATACTAGGGATGAAGTTCTAGGCCCGGCTTGGCCTCACCAAAGCGATTATCATCCAGAAACTGGGTGATTCTCACTTAAATAACTAATTTAGCCTCATAGAGTAGGCCATCTTGAACAAGGAACTATTTTTCTGGTTAGTTACAGAGTTTTGGGTTCACTGACAAGACACTTGCGTTTATTTCATCCATTCAATCATGTACTCAGCCCAGATATTATTAATAACTTTATTATGTTTATGTCAATCGGTACCTGCTCCACCTAATGACTAGTTGGAGTTGATTTCTTTTAAGCAAGTTAATATCATATAAAATAAACTGGAATAAGAAACTAATAAGAAGCCTAGTTGATCTAGAGGTAGACAATGTTTTTATTTACGTATTTTTGGATAATGAGGTTCAATGGTGACAACTAAGGTTAGTCAGTAGGTGGAGTAGGCAACAACTAAAACCTGAAACAAAAATGGACCATGCCAATCGTTGAGTCTGAACTTGATCTAGTGTAAAATTTATTAAGGTCCTTAACTTAAAACAAAACAATACAAAAAAGATGAAAGATGTGATCAGGCAATTTTAAAAAGTACTTTCAACTCCTTCAATAAATTACAAAGACATTCCACAAGAGGAACTTTGTCATTCAAACATTCCGAGTATTACACTCTCATAATTTTTGTCTTGGGCAAACATTTTATTTTTCATCAGCTAAAGTCTCTCACTACTATATATTACACACAGCCAATGTAATGGACCACATGACTTTGATTTGTAGCCCAACACTGCGCTTTAGATGATTTTAAATGTGGCTGTCTGCCACTAATATTTAGCAGAAATGAAGGAAAAACTGCTGTCTCTGTGCAAACATTATAGACTGAAGAAACGCTTCTTTTTTTGCTTGATAATGCAGTTTTATGGATTGTTGAGGCCCAGGTTCCAAAATTATTGGTAAGCATAGATTGTTTTGTTTCTATTAAACAATCCCATTTTTTTCTGCAGAAAATCTTCTCCCACAAACTGCCCAAAGACAATTTCAGCTGAGTTGTCACCACAAATTATGCTTCATAAATTTAAACTAATGTCAGCCTACATTGCCAAACATTCACCTTAATCACTGACATGTGATTCGTAGTGACTAGTAAATATCTGATTTGTCCACTAACATGATTGATGTGAATTGCCTTATCCAGAATCCACCTGAAAGGGTCCTGCTGATGCTGTAGATCAAACTAAGTATTTCCATTAAATTAGTTTAATCGAATGATGTGATTAAATGAAATGATTAAATGATAAACATGCTTTCCTGTGGTGATTGAAGGGAATCAAACCTCAGGGATGCAAGACATCCAAGTGTCTTTGAATAAAAGCATCTGTCAAATGCATAAACGCTTAAAAATAAATGGCAATAGTTGCAAGTTACTTGTGTACATATGGGAATTTGCAATTATAAGAATTCAATGTGCCTAAAAAATAGTAGCTTTGAAATTAAAATCACAGCTAACTAAAACTCTAACCATAGCATTAAAAAAGTATTACAACAAAAACAAAATCTTCCAGACCAAAAGGTAGAAATGGCTAAGAGTCATGGCCTAGATCTTGCGCTAGAAACTGATGTGAGGGGATGGGAACTTTTCATCTCATCATGTACCTTTGCCTCTAAGCTTAATGTGTGTGAGTGTGTTGCTGCTTGTCTGGGAGTATCCGGGTAAGGAATAACCTGAATTCCTGTCATGTCTCATTTTGAGGTGGAAACAGTCAGGGGAGAAGGTTTGAGCATTGCGAAACTCGGGCAGCCTTGACTCTGACTCATTTGAGATTTCTGTAATGTGGCAAACAAAACCTTTGCGCTGGCTGCTGAAGGTCAATGTTTTAACAAGATGATGTTATTAGCAAGTATCTGAAATGTGCTTTGAACCAAATTTGTTCAGAAATTTAATAAGAGTTACAGTTAAAAGGGTTCTATATAGAACCAAATCTGTTTTTTGCTCATAATGATAGGAGAACCTTTTTTGGTGCGATTTAACACTTATCTTCAAAAGTTGTATTAAGAACTAACCATCAAATGTTTGAAAAAAATGAACATCTTTATATAGCGCATTAAAAACAACAAAGTACTACTTTAGGACCACAAGTGCCAAAAAGGCCAAAACAGTTTCTTTACGCTAACAAAGTACTATAGCAGTACCTCAAAAATGACAAAGAACCAGTAAAGAACCAAAAGCAAACAAAAAAGTGCTATATAGCACCTTAAATTCTGCAGAGAAGTAACAAAAAACCTCAGAAGAACCAACAAGTGCTGAGGAAGTTCTTTAAAGTTTAGAAAATAGCTTTAATGTGGATAAAAACAAGGACACGTGGCATTAATTGTAGATGACAATAAGAGATGGAAAAGGTTAAGGTAAAATCCATATTTATTTTAAAACCAAAACAAAAAAAGGTGACACCTCTGTATAGGCAGGAAGTTAATTTACTTTATGTTGGGAGAGGAAGATTGGTGGGGCAATGGCCATGATTGAACAAAATGGAAACTAAAGTTTTATTTAATGCTGACCCGACTCATGCCTCCAGTTCTATGATCTTGGAGCAGGTAGATGGTCAATGAGAGAAGCTTTGAAAGATTTTGTGGGAGTGTGAAGCATACGAGGAGAAATTCTCAGTCACATAAAGAATGCAGGATTTATGCATTCATTTTATACTGTATATAAGATAGAAGCAGCATGTTTTTAAAGGATACTGAACGACAATTTGCACTCCTCAGTATGGAAGCTGTGCATGGGACATTACTGGACATTCCAACACAACAACTTGATGTTGGTTATACCAGAACAAAGTGAAGGTTCTGACGTGGTCAACTCAGTCTCCTGACCTTAAGGATAGTCAACCACCCTGGGGAGAACTCAAATGAGCAGTTCATGCAAGACAGCCCAAAAATTTCTAAGATTTGAAGGCTAGACGAATGGTCTGCTTTACCAACAGAGAAAGGTAAAGAACCTCCTCGACAACTACCTCAAGAAACTTCAGGCTGCCATTGACGTTAAAGGGGGGAATACAAAATATTAAGGGGATGTAAACTTTTGCAGATACATCGATACAATGGCCCATAATGTGTGTACTGTTTAGAATGTCGATGATATGATGATGAAAAGAAAAAAAACAACACAAATGTGTAAAAAAATCGGAAATTAAGAAAGTAAAGCCTGGTAAAAATTTTAATCAACGTTAAACTAGTACATGACTGCCTTCGTTCAGACAAACAGACACCACTAAATTAAAAACATTTCCCTTTTTACATTGATCCCTGTTGAAGATCTTGTTTTGAATTGGAGACTACCGTAATTCAGCAAAGTAAAGTTTTCTTTGTACAGCAACTCAAATTCTGCTTGAACACCTTAATAATATTTGAAATCCGGGGAATCGTGAGTTGTTTGTTTTGTTTTACCAGACATTCACAAATAATGCCTGCAATATTTCAGTTTCATTACGGTAATAAATATCTAAACAATGAGTCAGCCTTGGACTTGCGCCTGTTGTTGTTGCAAAGATATGTGGCTGTCACATGAGAATGACTCCCATCAGGTCCTGGCCATCAATGTTACTAACCTAATGTGTCATCTATGATTTATTAACATCTCATTTTTCAGGCTGTTCACTTGGCCAATGAAAAGCATCTGCTGTCATTTTTATGGACCGGCTTTTTAAAGATGTCCAACACAATTGTATGGAGCCATTGCAAGTTTTATTTTTGTTTTGGAGTTGCACACAATGACAATATAATTTGTGTATTAGTTAACACGCTAAATTCCTATCACCTTAATTTAATAAAATAATCAATAATTATTGTTTGCATATACTTCATTTAAATATTGTCCCACGGTCAATTGAAATGATCAGTATTTAATTTTTTGCACCAAACATTTCAATACATGTTACGTAGCTTTATTAAAAAAGATTGTTTCTTTCAACAGTTGGAGACAATATGCAATAGAGAAATGAGAATTAATCAAGTATTTTAGCCCTACATATAATGTCATTTGCATAACAAAGTTCAGGAGGAGCTTATTAGGACTAGCCAATAAACTACATGTGTCTCACTTCACCTCAGTACAGTACATAGGAGCATTCCAGCCATCCACCACTTTAAGGTGTGGATATTACGGCTCCTGTCACTACCCATTTTTGGACGACTCGTCTAGTATTTTTTCCCTCAACTCTTGTCATACACTTCTGAAAACCCAGGAAGAAGACTCTGAAAGCAAGGTTTGAAAAAAATGTAACAAAAAACACTTTTTTTATATAGCTTAAACATTGGTTAGCGTAATCAAAGCACAGCTACGAAAGAGTAGAGGGGGGTGGGGGCTGGGGGCTCATTCAGGATCTGGAGATAAAAAGGGGAGAACCTAGTTACTTTATTTAAGGAGCTTATAACTTCCTGGTTATGATGTATTTCCTGTTTATCATGCATTTCACGTGTTTTTTTGGATCATCTGCAGCATTCCTTATCTTCCTCCTTTTCTTGAGGTGGTGCCAAAAACCTTGGTTTTAGTCTCATCTGCCTACATCGCTTTAACCCAGTTCTACTCATAATCTTTCAGATGTTAAATTAGCAAACTTAAAACAGGCTTGTATTTTTTTGAGTTGGAGAAACAACATGATTATTACCAATTGTTTCCTTGGCGACTTTGGCATGAGTGGTAACTTTACCACCATTTCTGTCCATTTCTGAGAAGTTCAACAGACTTATCCCTATTGAACGAGTTTTACAAATGTATTTTACTTATAACACTTTTTAATTTTTTTTCTATGAAACAAACAAAAGAACACAAGCAGGCAGAATCATTATCGTTAGGAACCATCCGAAAGCAATGAAACAATTTCCAGTTATCAGAATCATTGAGTAAAACTTACAATAATGCATGGAAATTTCCTTTACAGCAAAACTGTACTTTAAAATGCTCCAGTATCAAATAAAATATCTATATCACCAAAAGCGGTGTCTTTGGGGGGCATTTCCGGATGTTTCTAAACAGATAAAAGTCATAATTGTATTTATTATTGGTTGACAAGACTTAATCCCTCAAGTATGCAGCTGCTGGATTCATTTAATTTTTTCGAAAAAGTTTTTGGCGCTTTTTTTTTTTGTTGTTATTTTATTCTGATTAAATTGACCTACTTTCAGTTTATTTACTTTCTCTGTGAGCAAACATTTCCAAACAGCAGTGGGTCAAAACTACTTTCCATCACTGCAGACCTGCAATTTAGTGTTTCCTGACATATCTTTCATACCACTTTTTCCCTTTAATCGTTCGGCAACATATCTGGGTTAAACTCACACATGCAAGCAGATATTCCCCACAGCCTCACTTCCAGCACCATTCACAATCCATTGCGACCATTGCAGTGCACGTCCATAAAAGCTTTCATAATGCTCTCTCAATGAAAATCAATACAGGCCTGCAAAACAGAGGTGAGCGCATTAGATCCCCTCATTTCCTTCTCTCTCGCTCAATGTGTCTCCCACTGTCTCCTGCACCCTCCATCACCAGTCTCCCGCATTAATTTATAATATCCATCTCTAGAGTCGGCCATTACTAGCATACGCATGGCCCCCATGAGCATGCAAGTGTGAGTGTCAAGTATATCAGTTATCCATCTGACCTGTTGCCTGATCCCAAGCGTGTGTGTTGAGTTACATAGACTAACCTAATGCCCACCTGTCTGACCGTTAACCTGCACACTCGAGCACTACGTCTGCGGGTGTGTGTCGAGGCTACGGTATATTGATTTCAGCACCATCTATTCAAATGACTAAGGGGCTGGATGCAGCCGGTCGATAGGTGTAGGTATGAGTGAACGGAAAAGGGAGGGGCTTGAGGAAAAAGGGAACATCAGCAAAAAATCGAGTTGGGAGTTTCACTCAGTAACATGCTGAGCTGTGCAATTGTGAAGATGGGTGAGATGTGCAATAGAGCAGGAGACAGATATAGGTCAGAGGTATTTCCATTTTCATTTCACGCACGTGTCTGTGCATGGGCCTATTTTCAAATTCAGACAGCAGAGAGGTATTGGCTTTCCATCAAGCTATACCATCCCATCATGGAAGCAAGTGCCAGAGGCAAACATCCACTCACCGGCTGCACCCAGCTCAAGTTAGGCTGGGTCACAAAGCTCCGCGGCAGAGGAGTTAATTACAGTGTGATCAATAATTGATTAAACCGTCAAAAAGAGTCCAACAAACTCACCAGTAAGCATTAACGCACTCTCAAACTAGTGAGCGCATGAAAGACGTACATAAATCCAAAGCAAAACTCTCTATTACGCATTTTTTTGACAGAAAAAATGGCAGATTAAGAGGATTGACTCGGTATTGGATTAACCCACCCACTGAGATCAGGATCGCATTAGCGTGGATGGATTGATTAGGTCTTGCGTTCGTCTCGCTAACGGCCGAATCAGCAGTTTGTAGATGCTTGCTGCAGGGATTTACAAAGCAACTGTCATTCATGATAAAAGCGGCATGTTGTTTAGGACGGCAGATCTCACATACAGACCTCCGTGGATTCAGTTTAACACCTGTCAAATCTGTCATTGGATCGTCGAGTTCATTTTAACCAAGTCTCTGTGTTGTAGGAGTCCGCCTTTTGATACGAGCTTAGTCCTAAAGCACCTGTCAAAGGCTGTGCAGGTAATCTTTTTTTAATGCTTGCACTAAGTGCTAAGCTAGCAGTTTGGGTGCATTAAATAAATGACCTGGAAAAACTGAAAAGATGACAGATTAAGTAAAAAAAAAAAAAAAGACAACTCTGCTGGCCTCTCTGGTTCCTCTCGCAAGCTTTTCACACACGCTGTCAAACATACTAGCCAGTTTCGACTCAAAGCTGCTAGGCATGCTGTATACTCTGCTCTATATTTAACACTTCCAAACATGTGTCAGGAGTTTGAAAGGATGAGTAAAGGAGTGAAAAGGATAAAAAATAAGGGAGTTATGTCGTATTGAGGTATAGAAAACAAGACAGAAAGAGAGAAACATCGAGAGGAAAGAGATCTATGATGATGTGCTAGAAAATGGGTTACACTTCTCTCCTCAACAGTCTATTTTCAGTAGCTACTCCTGGAAAGGAGAACAAGCAGCTAGCACTGTATAACCCTAACCACTCCAAACGCTGAGGGAGAGCAGCAGTAAACAGTGATAGCAGAGGTTGAGGTTGCTGAACACTGAGGAAAGCAGCTGAAAAGGGTGGAGCATTCCACACCTTGAGAAAACCAGCTCATTTTAATTCAGAACAGCACACGTTTCAAAGAGCCTTCACCGTATGTCAATGAAACGTTGTAAGTGCGTTAAATATTATGTTATCAGCGAGTTAAAACCCATTTCTGAATTTAAAATGCACTCATAACTTACTTTTGTCCCTTAAAATCTCTACTGCAACAGTTCCTTTACCATGCGAGCAATCGCGTACTGCATCCCTCTATATGAAATGAACATTAACCTGACGACAAAATGTAAATAATGGCACAAATTTTGAATTCTACCTCTATGTGAGGTTTTTTAAACCTGATTGCGGTCAATTTCACTTTGAATGAAAGCCTAGAAGGATGTGGCACCATACCTCATTTCTAATGGGATCAATGTAGCAGTGAAATCAACTTGCAAACATCCACCAACCATGCATAAAAGATAAATATGATTCCAAACACAGATATTACTACTTTACCCAGCATTTCAGCCCTTTTAGGGGCTTTGTAAATGGTCTTTATTTCTTGGTGGGCCAATATTGAGGCTACACTCAATATCGCACGCACACCTTTACCCATCACACTTTTCTCTTTGAAACAAAGGGCTGAAAATATCTGTCTAAGAATTGGAACCCGCCTCCGAAGCTCTATATATCAAACCTTCTGACTGAAAATGAGAGCTACCAGCCGCACCAACATGCCACCATTTGTTCATATTTTGGGAATGAATTATATCCCTTGACCTTTTTTCAATCCAACCAACAGCATTTTGAGTTTGCATGCCATGGTCCCAGGGGCTTCACAAAGTGAAAGGAGAAAAATATATTCTTAGTGTAAAACTATTTTTAAGAGTCAAAATAACCTCCAGGTTTCTACATCATATTGATTTTTGGCATTTTTCCAAATTTGACGTCATGTTTTAACATACATTTCAATTAGAATTTTTCCAGGTTTATGGCCCAGATATAATTCAGGACATTATTCGTTTCACTTTTGCTTTTCTATCACTGAAGTCTTAATTGCCTTACATACAAGAATACTTCTTTGAAAACCTAATTACAGTGCACTCAAATAAAATGTGTTGGGTATTCTAGCAGATATCAGCATTTTCTATTTTAACACGGGAGTATCCCAAAGGACGGACAAAATTCAGGTTAATTTTGGAACCTTAATCTAGTTCACAGAGGGTTTTGTCCTTAAAAGACTTGTAACGCATTCATTAAATGTTTCTTCTCGACAGAAATTAAATCCTGGAGCAACGCTATTGTAAAAAAAATCTGTTCTTACCTGCTTGCTGTACTTGACGGTTTGGCAGCCATAATCAGAGCACTGGTCTGAGCTGAGTGACATGGCGTCTGCATTCCCGGTACCGTTGCCAGTGAAGGTGTTGGTGGGGGGAAGCTCCTGCACAGCTTGGTGCTTCTTTCCTTCCACGGGTGGAGAATTTGGCTGGAGATGAACTGCCGGTAAAGGTGAGCTGGACTTGTAGTGGCGGGCAAGGTCTGGGCTTGATTGGTGTCGCCTCGGCCCAAGTCTTGGGCTACTGGGGTCTCCGTTCGCTGCTGCACAGTAACGTGCAGCGATTCGCTCACTTGCACTGCTGGCCTCCTCATCTTCTTCTTCTTCGTCCCCTCCCCCACGTCTGCAGCCATTTACTGTCATAATTCCACTGTATAAAGAACGATCAGATTTGACAGTACCGTTACTCCGCTTATCTCTGCGTGGTTTACGACCGCGCTCATTTTGGGAGCCCTGGGCTTGCAGAGGGGGAGGCTGTGGACTGAAAAAGTCCTCTTCTGGTTCCTTCTTCCCAGCCTCATAGCCGTTCTTACCCTGAGCCCCACACTGCCGTGCTGTCACAACCAGGAGGATCACCAGAATTACAGCAGCGGCACCAGCTAGGACACCAATGGCAACACTCAGACGCTGTTTACCCAGAGCTCTCTCGCTGTCTGGGTCACCTGCAATATCCATATAGAGGGGGATTGCAAGGCTCCGGGCCACCTGAGAGAGATGCATACAAAGGGAGAGGAAGAAAAATGGAAAAACCATAAATGGTATGTCTGCCCTTTTATAACTGACATCCTCATTTTACAGCTCAGTCTGCTGAACCAAATATTCACACGTTCCTCTCTCTGCAAGGCCCAGACTTCTCAATTATCATGTCAAGGCTTGGATATTCAATCATAGTTATTCTGTGCAGGCAAGTGTGACTGTGCTGGTGCATGCTAGTGTGTATCTTTCATTTCTGAATTTGCATATGTTTGCAAATAGCCATATTTGCATTGTTTCATGCTATAATGACCCACATTCAGAGGTGGATAGCATTCATTTGAATAAAAACATTTTTTTTTATTTACTTTTTCAGTAAAAGTTACTGTTGAAAAGCTTTTTATTTTTGTAAATCGTAAAAAAAACAGACCACAAGAGGTTATGCTTTGCTAGGTTGAATTGATTTGCAAGAACTGAGTAGCTAAAGGGAGATGAGGAAGTTATTGGGGACACAAGTTCAGACATTGTTTTGAATATGTTGAAATAGCTTATTTATAGCACAATGATAAACTGATAAAGTGCCCGAGTGTTGAAAAGAGTGACGTGTTAACTGACAAAGTTGGGTTATGCATACATCATTGCTATTTAACCCTTATATGTTGTTGTTGATGCTTTCAGCCACTTCAGCGTGATTTACAGTCTAAAATTGGCCAGAAACTTTTTCTCTGTTTTATCAAATTGAATGATTTTTGGTGAAAAATATGTCTTTTTGCACATATTTTAGGAAACTGCTTTGAAATTTAGAAAAATAGCCTCAAAAATAAACGCTGGGTAAATTTACTACCCTTTGATGTTGTTCGTGCCCACTAAAAAAACGACTCAGAAATATCAGATCAATTTTTTCTCACATCAATCTCTTCATCTCCCTCAGCTCTCAGCAAAACTACTAAGTTTTATTTTAAATACAGAGGTTTTACCCTTTAATTGACAAGATACATCCTTTTTTTTCTCCCTCATTTTTTTGTTTGTGCCCCGTTGACTTCCATTATAGCAACCTTTTTTGATTGCAAAGCCATGACACCAAATAGTCATGTATTCTTGATTGTTGGTGGTCATTGCTGTTGGGATGAAGTATGAACCATCATATAAGATCTTAAAGCAATTAAAGTGTAAAATCCTGGATTAAAAATGTAGTTTTGATTAGAACTGAGGTAGATAAAGAGATTTATGAAGAAAATGTGAAAACTGTTAATTTTTAGAGCAGTTAATAATAGACCCGCCAGATTCATCAGGTTGTGAATTTGAACAATGCGCAATGGTAAAGTTGATGTCATTATAATGACATTATTTGCACCAAATCTGATTCCAATCATACATTTTTATATGTTTGTGCTCTCAAGCAAGCGATGACAAGGCTGCCTTAAGTTTCAGGTTTACTTTTTCTCGAAAGGCTCAAAACAACTTCACCAACACAAAGCTTACTATCATTATGTATCTACAAGCATTATAATGGTCACTAAAATGCAAGGGATTTTCTGAAAAGTCAAACAAAACAAAGTAAATCCTCATTTCTTTCTTTAGCAAATTGCCTTTTGCGCTTGTGTGTATTTGAACAGAATGTCACAGTGTTTCTCACCTGTGCATCCACCAGCGTAGCATTGGCCAAGCTCTCATTGATGAAGACATGCACCAGTGCTGTTGCACAAAGGGAAGGCACGCCGCTGTCATTGACCCGGACCACCAGGCGGTGCAGACCCCTGTGTCTTCTCTCCAGGGGCTCTGCCAAGGTTATGACCCCACTACTCGAGCCAATCTCAAACAGCCGGAAAGGGTTTCCGCCTACCAGAGCGTAGCGCAGATCAGCATTAGAGCCTATATCTCCATCTGACGCTTTGACTGTGTGGACTACAGTTCGGGCTCCACTAGCTGGTGGAAGCAGGGTGTATGTTTCGTTAGCGGGTGATGTGATGAATGGCACATTGTCATTTTCATCTGTGACGAATAAAGAGACGGTGGCAGTGGCAGACCGCCGAGTTTCCCCACCATCAACAGCACGTACACGGAATGAGTATGTGCTACAACGCTCTCGGTCAAATGATGCAGAGGAGAAAATAGTTCCAGTGTTGTTTTCAATTGAGAAAACTTCTTGCTTCCCTTCCCCTCCACCGTCTTCTTCCTCATGCTCAACAAAAAGGCTCAACTCTGCATTCACGCCTTCATCTGCATCTGTAACTGTCACCATGCCAACGGGGCTGTTAGTGAGCAAGTTCTCTTTAACATAAAATGTGAAGATTTCCTGCACAAACTTGGGGGCATTGTCATTTCTGTCTGTGACTTGGACAACAACTGTGGCAGAGCCTTGCAAGGATGGAATCCCCTTATCTCGAGCGATCACTCGGAATTCATAGCGTTCCCTCTGTTCTCTGTCTAGTGTCCCAGTAGCACGAATATCACCATTATCTGCGTCGATGTAAAAAGCACCATTGACTGATGGGTCCAGCGAGTATGCAATCTCTGCATTCTTGCCGCTATCTGCATCAGCAGCCACCACAGTTACCACTCGCTCTCCTGGGGAATTGTTTTCAGCAAAATGCACTTCCACTAAGCTTTGGGCAAAAGTAGGAGCGTGATCATTTATGTCCACCACACGCACCAGAAGGGAACTGTTACTTGAAAGGCTTGGACTACCAGAGTCAACAGCCACAATCGTGACGCTATACTCTCGTGTGGTTTCATAATCCAAAAGTGCTGAGGTATGGAGAAAATATTTCTTTTTGTTTCTCTCAAACGCATCATCAGTGGCTGGTGGTGGTGCTAGGGCATTTTCGCCGGCTGGTTTCAATGTGAATGGAACGTCTCCGACTACTGTACAGGTAACTGCACCATTCTCTCCTTGGTCGCGGTCTGACACCTGCACTAATGCTACCGGTGTGTCGATTAGCACATTCTCTGGAACCATTGCGGCCCCATCACGGACAAGTATTCGTCCAATTTTTCGAATTTCCACAATTGGTACATTATCATTTTCATCCCTTACGTTGAGCACCACTGTTGTGCGGTCAGTACGAGGGGGTTGGCCGCGGTCGCGAGCTGTGATGGTAAAACGCAGCTGCGAAACTTCCTCGCGGTCTATACGATGGAGCACGCTTAGCCAACCCGATGCTTCATCCAACCTCAAGAGGCGCCGTACTGATTCTGTCGCTGCTCCAAACACATACTCAACCTGGCCATTCACACCAACGTCACGGTCTGTGGCACGCACCTGCAGGACAGGTGTTCCAGGAGGAGCATTTTCAGCCATTTCCGCTTCATACACTGCTCTGTCAAAGCGTGGACTATTATCATTGACATCTGTGATTGATACACGTAACAATGCTTGTGAAGAACGAGATGGGTTGCCACCATCCCGGACACGCAGAACAAGTTCATAAGAATCTCTTGCTTCACGATCCAAAGGTCCTTTTACTATAAGCTGAGGTTGTTTCTGTCCTTCAGGTGTGTCAGCGACTTGCAGTTCAAACACACTGCTTCTGCTGGCAGGTGCTGAACCTGTTTCTGACCCCCTCCTTCGGTCACCACCATTTCCATTTGTCATCCCATTTGCAGGTCGCCTTGAAGATGAACCTCCATCTCTACTGTCCTGTATAAGCTCATAGCGATCAATTCCATTGTGGCCGAAATCCCGGTCTGTGGCTGTGGGGAGAAGATAGAGAGTCCCTATTGGTCGGTTCTCTTCAACTGACAGCGTAAGCACTGGTGAAGGGAAAGAGGGTGTGTTGTCATTGATGTCTGTAACTACAATACGGCCATCAAACAGATCCACCCAACTTTGCAGGGGACCTATGACAGACACTTCAAAGTTTAAAAAGCACTCGTTCTCATCAAATATCATCTGACACTGGGGCAGCTTCTCTCTGTCAATCCTCTTGCTGCCTGTTGTAAGCTCTCCAGTCACATTGTCAATTTTGAAATATTCAGAGCCTGATTCCAAAGCGAAGGTGACATCACCAGTCCCAACCCCAGAAGTAGATAGGCTTAGGTCTGCAGCTACGTTCCCAATGTGCACATCGGCCGGTCCTTCTTCCGCCACGCGGTAGCGCAGCACCGAACTGGCGTGCGGGAGCTGAGTCAGCAGCTGCAGGAAGAGCACGAGGTAGCAGCGCGCGGAGAGCACTGCGCCAACGCTCCTGCTCCCCATGACTCCCTCTATCTCTCCAGCAGTGTGCCCCGATCCAAACAGAATGGCCACTATTAATTTTTATAGAGGTTTCCTTCTGCGCAGTAATGTTTTAGTTCTCCAGTCACGTTTTCAGCTCGATAAAATAGAGCATCCACTTTGTGCCTAGCTCAGCACCGGCGATAAGTCTTTGCAGCTCTTTCACGGGCAATAATGTTCCTTTGTGTCTTTCAGGAGCAAACAAGAGTGAAATCTGCAGAGTTTAGATGACTTTGTCCGGCTCATTGAGATGCTGTGGAGCGCGGGCTGCTCTCGCGCTTTCACTGTTTTAAACTGCAATGCAGTAGAACACAAAAGAGATCTGTCTGAGAATTCAGCTCTCGAATTCCCATCCCAGAGCTTGCGCTGCTGGCTGGGAATAAGCCAAAGTGTTATTTTTAAAGTCTCTGCTGGTAGAATATGCCCTCTTACCTTAGACCCCGGCGAGCGTAAAATTGGAAAGCTTTCCCGCAGTCTTACGCGGGCATGCCAAGCGCACGGATTCCTTTACGGTAAACTTAACAAAGAGAAAAAGCTTTTCAGTCCGACTTCCCGGAGCACGTAAATTGGCCACTTCTGGAAAGATGGAGAGCAGGATATTCAAAGAGTAACAAAAGCTTTCAGTAATTCCTCTGGAGTCCGTGGTGGATGTGAGTGAAATCTTTGAGGAAAAAGTCCCGCATTCTCCTCCTCCCCTCACCTGCACGTTCTACTGCACTGCATGTGAACGTCCCTCAAATGATGCTGCAGTCTCTCTCTCTCTCTCTCTCTCTCTCCCCCCTCTCTCTATCTCTCTCTCTCCTCCTTCCGTTCACTGCAACACTTCCCTCTACGTAACTCGAGCGTTCGGATGAAACGGGAGACCGAGAGTGTCTCCGAGGAGCTCGCGCTTTGCTTTTAACCAGACTTGAAGCGCAAACACGGGGGTGTGTTTGCATACGACCACAACTTAATTCATCTGAAGAGAAAAACATGGCAACTGGGCAAGCCTCTTAATAGAAAAATAACCACAAGAAAGATGCCAAGACATTTTTCTAGAAAGGATTTCAAAAGAGTTCTCAGGGTTAAGTCCGAAGATAAAGCTATATTATCAAAAATGAAATCATAAAGAATATTTGGGAATATAAAAAATGCATTCTGTAAATAATATACAAAAAAAATATTGTTTTAACAGCATGGCGTGATGATGTTTCTTATCAAAGAATCTAAAAATATGCCAAAAACATAGGGATGTGATTTAAATCAGCATAAACAATCAACTATGTCCATTGCTGCCTGAAGGCCAGGTATACCCTGGTTTCCGGGTCATCCGAGGGGCACATTCACTCACTATTTGCCCAGAAGGGTCCTTTAGCATAACAAAAGTATCAGGACTGGTGGGAACTTAGTACTGGAAGAAAACCACACAAGTACATTTAAGTTATTTAAAAACTCAGCTGCCCAACGGGTTTCCAAAGAACCCACAAGACCCACGGTACTCCTCTCTTCATCTCTTACATGCAGGACAGTCGCAGAGTCAGCACCATCCCACTCCCAGACACTCCTCCAGGAGCCTGTGTCCTAAAAATGAACAGCTTCGACTAGTTCCAGCTCAGAGCGGCTAAATCTTTCACCAGAACTTTCTCATTCACTGTTCCCAACTGGTGGAGCACTTTAATCCCAATTGGAAAAACAAACAAAAAATGGCTACATTTTCTTGTACGAACAATTCTTAAGATTAACTGACCCTTCGTTACACTGCCTCCCTTATCTATTTGATTTTGTAAGTTGATAAATGCATAGATGTAAATGTAATATATATGCAGTTAAGTCATTATAACATATAATTAATATTTAGTCTTTTAAATGTACTATTGATGTTAATTTTGTCAGAAATGTACTTAAAAAAAGAAAACAATTCCATATATTGTTACCACTGCTGCGTTATGCTTTCTTTCTCGTGTGTGTTACCATTTTACAATTAGAATAGGGTAAAAACAGTAAAGCCATAAAAAACGCGGATTTTATAATGTAAAATTGTGAACTTTAAACTTAAGTAAAACTCAAATAAATAAGTTGTTTTTATTTATTTAAAAAATGTAAACGTTAACAACTTTAAAATTTATATTGAAAATAAAGAAATTGAAATGTATACATTTATGTAGCGATGGACCAATTTTGTTATTTTATTCACTCAGTATCTCATTAGAATCTATCTTAGTGTTTGAATGCGGCAATGTTTTCCGTTCATCCGGTGAACAATGAGCATCTCTCTCTCCCTCTCTCTCTCTCTCTCTCTCTCTCTCTGGTCCCAGCACGGGCTGCCCCGTAGCCACGCGGATGCGCGAGCGCAATGCAGCACTGGCTCAACGTAATACTACGGGCAGACACGCAAACAAAAGGAGGAACCCTTCCTCTGTCTCCTCTCCATCCCTCGCTCGCAATCATGAACATGAATCTAATCAGTGAACTATAGGACGGTGTGAAAGTAGCGTGGGTGGGTTTCCCCCGTCAATCGCAGCTCGTTAGATCATAACAGGGAAGGACTGCTGCTTCTGCTGCACCGGGGCTGGTTAAAATTCTACCGGCGTCACCGGGCACACGTGCGCGCTGGATGGATGCGCTGTGGCTCTGCGTCTCGCGCCCTCTGTTGTTCCACCGCGCGGGTTTTGATTTCGCCTCTGCAATCAATCGTTCAGTCGAAGTGTGTGGGAGGGTGGATGCAGCTCGTGTCCCGCGAGTTCCTTCAATCTTTATCCCATCACGTTACCGAGTGACTAGTTAGAACCCACCGGTGAAAGTTTATCATCTGCAGAACAGCCTCGAACAGTGAACGCCCCTGGCTACGAGACAGAAAATCTACACATATCTTTGTTTATAGCACGTGAGAGCATACAATGCGGAGTGATTCATCTCAGTCTGTACCTTATCTCTCCTTGCCTGCCGGGTAAAATATCATATGAACGGTTTATTTCCTTCTTAAAGCAGAGAACAGCTATGGGCAACCTAAAAAGGCTTAAATATAAACTAATAAAATGCAGAATTATTTTATATTCTGTATATATGTATCAGCGGCGGCTGGAACATTTATCATTATGGGGCTAAACCAATGAATTCGAAAAGGGCAGCAAACAAGGACTTTGTATTTTGTGTTCACTTAAATGTGAACCTTTTGTTCTTGACAGCACAAAACATTTATCATATTTATTTATCGACTCTTTAAATTCACCATAACGTACTGGGTCAACCATGGGTTGGATCATGGTAGTTGGCGAATGAGAGAGTGAATGTGTTGCCTCACAAAACTTTGGATTGGTGTATAGAAGCCTTAAAGCAGGGGTGCTCACACTTTTTCAGCTTGCGAGCTACTTTTAAAATGACCAAGTCAAAGTGATCTACCCGCTACAAAAATGTAAAACATCGATCAGCAAACAATTATTTTCAACTTTATTGAGAATTAACAAAACACACATAATAATTAACTATTTACATTTTTTGTAATAATGTGAGTTTAATTTGATGACTTGCACTGAATTGAATCATTAGAACAGTTGTGTGTGACCTGAATGTGGTGGTAATAGAGTGATTTTTATGGGAGCAATTGAGCTTTGATCCAAATAATCAAGAATAAAAAATGATGCTCTAATAAATTTTTCAATATTTATTGAAACTGAGTCGTGCAGTACAATATACAGGTGAGGAGTGGCGTGTTGCTTGATTTTGGTTGTAATAGAGCAATTTAGAATGAAGCATATTCTGGGTAAAACATATTTTGGATCTGGTAATTTGCAGACAGTCCCTAAGCGATTCCATGTCAGCGGGTTGCTCATAGACGGTAATGTGTTTCTGTGAATGCCGAGGGAAACTTGTTTTGATAAAAAAAAATGTTTTGTAGTTTGTAGCTGCCCACTGCTCTGGTGGTGTGTTCACGGTGTGTTTGTTCACTGATGTGTGTGTGCACTTGGATTTAACTTGGTTAAATGCAGAGCACAAATTCCTTGTATGGGTCACTTTTACTTCACTTATCGTCGTCGTTGTTGTCGTCGCAGGCCTCAGCCGGTGTCATAGTAACTCACTGTGATTTGGTGCTGGCAGGGCAGAGTCGCGACTGTGTCCCCCTGGTCCTGTCCAGTCCTTGTGTTGGCAGGGGTTCTCATCTCCACCCAAGATCCACAAACTGTGTTTAGTAAATAAAGTACAGTTTCGTGTCAGCTCCAGTGTCATCCTGAGATCACCGTGACATATTTTATACATCTGACACATAACACATTTACCACAGGCATTGTAATAAAATATAATACATTAATTCTTATTTTAATATTGAACAAATTGATTATTTATTGCATTGAGAAGGGACGTTTCGTTTCACAACTGAAAGAAATACTAGCTAGCAGCACCTGTACAGTAATTTGTATTATTAGGAATGCCATGGACATCACAAAGTCACTCTTCAAGGTGCGAGACATTCCCAGTGCACTAACATCTTCTTATGTGAGATAGAACATGAATTTTAAATACGCTGCTCAATGAGCTAGGGGAATAGCCTAAGTAGTAGAAGTACCAATTAGCTCATTCTGCTTTTATTCTTTTTTTTGATGATATGTTTGTTTTCAGCTTTGCAAAAGTGTTTGCATGTAAATTCATTATTTTCTTCAGTGTTGCATTTTTTTACCATCACACAAGGCATTTTACCATTTAAAAGAAATAATTGATGACATGTCTAGTAATGAGGCACTGTCTGCTGTTCCTCTGGACTAGTACTGTAGTCACCATACTTTATTTACACTCGCTTCAACAAGCAATCTGTCAGTGAATATATTTAGAAAGAAAGTGCGAGATTCTTTCTTTACTTTCCCAAGGTAACTAAGGATCTAAAATCATCTTGTTGACTGGGGATGTGACAGAAAACCAGAAGACACTACACGAGTGACATAAAACAATTCTAATTAAAACTTACGAGAAAACCTGCAAGACATATCCCCAGGATTTGCACCTCTTCATTTATTTTTTTAGACCAGGGATTGTTATTGTCATTTTCACATCGCATTGGCTGAAAGCAGGGTGACATTCGTGGTCATGAGTCCATCAGTGCCATTTGTCAAGAAAACCTAACCGTAAATAATCGTAGCTTAATTTGTGACATGCATTGTTTATGCCAGACAGACTGTCCCTCTCTGTGTGTATACTGTATGTGAAATAGAGCCGGAATCACAGAAAATGCACTTACAACGAAAGCCTAACAGAAAGTCAAAATGTTAAACAGTAGTTGAAAGTAGACAGAAAGACCAGAGTCAACAGAGGAACAGCAGAGGCACAGAGACAGAGGAAATCCAGTAGAGATCCAAGATGTCAAGAAACGATCATGGACTGTCAGGGGATATGAATCATAGCACTGACAGTGCGGAAAGGTGAAGTGAAGACATAAAAAGGCAAGTGCAGATGGAAATGGAAAACTGGTAGGTTGAAAGTAAACAAGGAGATTAGATACAGGTGTGGTGGATAATCTAGTATCTGACTGGAGTGCACATAGAGAGGGAGCCAGAAACAGAAGGACAGTAGTCAACAGAGGAACAGAGACAGAAGAAAACACAGTAGAGACAATGCAGGAGAACACATCCAAAATGGCAGGAACTGCTCATGAAGTGTCAGGGGATGTGAATCATAGCACTGACAGTGGTGAAGGGAGAGGTAACGACATTTAAAGATTAGACACAGGTGTGGTGGATAATTGAATAAGTGATAGGAGTGAACAGAGAGAGGGAACCAAAAAAAAGAAAGAGTCAACAGAAAAACAGCAGAGGAACGGAGACAGAGGAAACCCAGCAGAGACCACACAGGAGAACACCACAGGAGATCCAAGATGGCAGGAACTGATCATGGAGTGTCAGGGGATGTAAAGCATACCAGTGAGAAGAGAAGAGAGGTGAAGAAACTTAAAGGGAAGTGGAGATGAAGAGGGAACACTGATAGGTGAAAAGAAAACAATGAGATTAGACACAGGTGTGGTGGATAATTGAGGAAGTGCACAGAGAGAGGGAGCTAGAAAAGAGATGAACACAGATCTGACAGAGTAAATCATCTTTAGTATTTCTTCCTGTTTTAAGCTATATAAAATTTAAATTAAGCTATATAAACCCCCCCCCCCCAAAAAAAAAAAATATATATATATATATTTTTTGATGGAAGATCATCCTACAAAAAAAAAAAAAAAAAAAAAAAAACTGAAGTAACATTCTGTGCAACACAAGGTGACTTAATCTTTGGTTCATTCATAATATTTATTATTGCACAGAAATATTGTTTTTAGAGTGCATATCAAAGAATCAATTGAATGGAATTTGGATTATATGTATGCCTTGTTTGTAGTTTGTATAAATTGCCTATTGTGTGTTACCTTGTGTTTATTTATTGTTGTGTTTATTACAAAAATACTTTTTTAGATTAGGTTTTTTTTAATATTACTATAGATTAGTTTTATTTTAATAGAGACTCATTATGTACTGAAAAAGAAATAATTAGTTTTCATGCTTACCCATTTGTGTGGAAGAACACACCTATTTGTCCTCAATTTCACATTTATTTTTGTTTTGGAACTAAAAACACAAATTATGACAAGCCCAGCTGGTGAGACTGACATGCAAGTGCATTTCTGCATGGGGATTGGAGATCAGATACAGATGTGCTCATTAACTTAAATACCCTGGATAATTGTCAGATTTTTCTGGACATTTTTCAGAAAATATGAAAAATAAAGCAAAAATATTTTTCCACTCATATTTGGTTGGTAGGTGAAGCCATTTATTGTCAAACAAAAGTGTTTTACCCATGATCAGAAGTTTACATACCCTGAGTAGTTTTAACCTGATGGAATTTGCATTGCAGTGACCAAAACAAGCCTTTTCAAGACATGGATGAGTGAGTTTAGTGTGAAAGAACTTACAAGATTCCTGACCTCAAGCAAGAAAGACCTTTGCTATGAATTAAAGCCAAAGATTGCAAGCAAAGGGTGATGTTTTACCTGCGGATTAAGAGTGGAATGACACTTCAGCAATCAAATTTTAATGTTGATTTGCTTTTTAAATATTTTATTGGCAGACTGTGAATGTAAAGATGTCAATATGTAAAAGAAAAAAAAACAGATGAAAATACACAAAATGCTTCTTTCATACCAACACTCCTAAATCTTGTGTAAATCCACCACAAAAGAATTGAAGCTGTTATAGCTGCAAAAGAATGGGATGTGACTTTCTGAAATGTAGAATAAACCTGCTCTTATGCTGTCTGTACATGAAAGGCACTGCTAGACTGAACTTCAGTTCTCCAAACACAGAAGTTCCATCAGCAGAACTAGTTCCTCCATGTAGAAAATGACTTTAATGGAAGAGTTTATGTTCATTACAGTTATTTAAGAAAAGATCACCCTTGCGTTTCTTTCTGGAAAGCTTAGACTGATTACATGGTATTCCGGAGAATTGCTGTAAAAGTGCTTCCTGTTTTGTGGGGTCTTCTTTTTCAGTCATTTTATGGCTTCAGATGATTAATATTTGGTATAACACAAGCACTTTATATAACTGATGTATATCCTTTTGCAGACACATATCTAAACTCAAGGTGCAACAGTGCTTGAATTGCCTTTGAATTAAACCCCAGCCACAACACAGAATGTACAATAACACATATGTATAATAACAATACCACATGTTACATTTACCAAGAAAAAAGTAATAGATTTTTACATCAATAAATCAACACAATGTCCAGGCGGTTCAAATTCGAGGACTTCAAATTTCAAACAAATCAGAGTGCATATGCAGTCTGTAGACAACAATGCTAAAAACATTCATGATGATGACGATTATTTGAAAGCATAACACAGAAGCCTCCGCCGTTGGATATGTTAGAAATGCTGTCTTGTAGAGCTGCTTACTTGATGAATGTGCTGTTGCATTTACCCAAAGAAACTGATTTGTATTGATTGTTAAATTTGCAGGTTGAGTGTGTACGCTAATTGGAAACAGTCAGAATGAAGCTGCAATTGTGAATATTGATTTGCTTTAATTTAGTACGTTGGTAGACTGTGAAAGAAAACAATTTATGAGCGAAAGCAGATTAAAATGCCTAAAATGTTACTTGAAAGTCCATCTGAAACCTGTATGATAATTCAACATCCTGTATAGTGTTGGAGGGCGGAAGCCTCAAAAAGCATTCACTTTGATTGTACCTGATTTAAATACACTAAATAATAAATAGTGTATGAATAATAATCGACAGAGGCTGAGAGATGGTTTCTACTGATCCTCAAAGTGAAAAGAAACTCAGTTTGGTTGAGTAAACAATAATATAATTTAGCAGTTAGTTACTACTACAAGGATATGTTTTCGGTTCTATGTTTGAAAATGCAAAACCTCAAAACATCTCCAGACTATGAGCATTCAACAGATCAAAACAAAAAATCCATCAAGTGTAAAAGTCCCTAATGAAAGAAAAATCCAATGGGAGCTTCATTCATTCAAGCTCCGCATCTCAGTGGAAGGCTTCATCACCACCTCCCAAAAAAGGTCACGCAATCCAGAGGCCTCTACATACCAATCCGCATTTTCAATTTGTATGCGAACAAAACTTGGGAGATCAAATGTCTGACCGAACGAGTGGTGCCAACCAAAAAGAGTTTTGCACAGCCTTATCTGATTGGTTTATCAGAAAGAGAACATCCTGGCTCTTTTGATGACGTGAGTAGGACGTAAAAGAGCCACTCTCACTTGGAGACTTCGCACAGGAAACAGGAAAGAAATAGCGCACCACAAATCCTATCTTTCCTCCACATTTTTCTCAAACAGCTCCCTGTCATCTGCCACCAACAGAATAAACTCCCAATATCCTTGATATTTCCTCAGTGTTCTCTGATTTGTTCCGCAACTGCCATCTTCAGGCAGGGAGCGTCATTGCAAAACTGCCTTTAGCTTTGATTATGGCATGCATTTGCCGTGCCATTGTTTGGAGAAGCTGCTTCTGCAATATCACAAGATTTATTTTCTTCTAGTGTAGCATTTATTTTTTAACCACTTCTTGCATTGACGTTTGTAGAATCTGATCGCTATGCAAAGCCTTCTCCAGCACATCCCTGAGATTCTCAATGGGGTTAAGGTCTGAACAATCCGTCACAATTTGAGCCCTCTGAATCCTTGCTTTGCCCTCTTGAATGCCATCGGTCAAGAAAAAAATCCATTGAGGATCCATTCAGTAAACTACAGAACCCCAGATCATATCATTGCTTGTACAGTAGGCACTAGGCATGATGGGTGCATCTACCTCTATCTTCTGATGCGCCCATCACTCTGGAACAGAGTAAATCTGGACACATCACACCATGAGACCTTCTTCCATTTTTCCAGAACCTAATCTTTAGGCTTCCTAGCAAACTGTAGCCGTGTTTCCACCACAGGATGTCTTTCAGTATGGTTGTTTAAGAAATGAAAAGCACCTCAATGCAGCGTTTGGGTTTAAATAACTTGTTGCTCGCTGAAAGATAATTGAACTGGTGGAGTTGGTCATCCTATAGCTGGGAGGTTGGCAGTTGACTGAGGGCTGAAAGCTTATCACCACCAGTAGTGAATGTGGAGTGAATGAATAATGCTCTGAAAAAATTGTAAAGCGTCTTGACACAATGCTGAATAAGTTGAAGGCATTATTATCATCCAATAGGAGGCCGGTACCTATTCGCGCAGTTAAATCTTATTTTTGTGTGCCAGTGTAACTTACATTAAGAGCAATATCCATTATTAATGTGTTCTAGCTAACAGATATTATCTGTATCAACAATAGCAGATTTAATGTCTGCACAGCTTACCATTTAATCTAAACTCACTTGGACCATTCTAGTATCACAAGCATATTATGTAACGAACTAGGCAACCTGTCAGAGTATGAGTGGGTATCCTTGAGTGTGGCGAAGATGTTTCTGTGTTTGATTGGGTTTATATAGGGAAGTAGTTATGAGCTGCAGTGGTAACACCTTTGGCTAGCCTGATAAGATCCTCCCGAAACTGGTTATAAATAAGAATAATTATTCAAAAGTTAATTTATGTGGTTAGATGTTATATGCAAAACAACCCACCAAACTCATCAATCAACTGGTTAAACAATTACAGATTAACATCTAGATTTTTTTTTTCAGAAAAGAAATGTTACTTCACACATTAACAAACTGCCACAAAACAATAAAGCTTAACTTATCACGTTTGACTAGTCCTGATAAGCTCCCCCTGAAACTTGTTACACATAAAAAATATTCATTGGTGTTTTTAAGTGGTTTTATTTCAGATGTTATATGCAAAGAAAACCAAACTCATCAATCTACTGTTTAAACCAATTACAGATTAACATCAGATTAAATTACATTGTCGTTTAAATCGAGATTAATTCGCAATTGTGATTAATTTCACAGTGAGCAGCACGATGAATAAATGAATTAATTAATTAATTGCACAGCCCTGCAATAAAGCCACTAATGTTACTTCATACAATAAGTAAATATCTTTGCAAGTTAAACTTTAGCTTGTTGTCTTAACTCAAAGACTACTTAACTTTTTAATACGCTTAATAATTTTGAGCTATTTTGATGTGATCGTTTGTCACAAAATTGGAATCGAATAAACATTTCTAGATGTATGTTACCGCAGTGAAACATTGCTGTACATTTCTGGAACAACTTCTGCACTTTTGGGCTCTGTGTTGTAGTCACACTGAGAAGTGTCACCATTGTTTTGTCACCCGAGGTGCCAACACAAGGCTTCAACACAGGGCTGCTTGTAGCAATGACAACATTTTGATTCCTGTTCAATGCAGTAAAAAGGAGCTGTTTAACGGGACACGGGGAGGATTAGGTGCTTTATTGTCTCGTACCATTGGAAATTGTAAATTGCAAAGGGAAACTGTAGATGTGGTTAGGAAATCTATTTCTACTGAGGTTAACAGAGCATATGACTTCAAGGTCTGCTTTGATCTACCTAAATTCTCTGTAAAAAAGTCAACAATTTTCCCAGAGTCAACACTCCACCAATCAAAAACTCTTCAGAAGTAAGCAAGTGTTCATTATTCTGAATTTCAGGAAATGAATTCCCAATGAATGATTGCATGATTGCGAGTGTGTGCAAGAGAGAAAAAAAATCATTGAGCTATGATTATTAGGTAAACATAAGGGGTTGATCACCAGGTTTTCTGTGATTTAATCACCGTGTTTGTGAAAGGAAAAACTATTTTAAATTGTTTTCTTGCTTTTTATTTATAGATGTTCTGCTTTCACTTTCTTATTTGTCTCTAAAGCACTTTGGATTGCTGATGTGTAGGAAAAGTGCTTTTTAAATTAACTTGCCTCGCCTTGCCTGCATTTTTCTGTCAAATTCTAACTTCACCACTTACTTTTTGTATATGTCAAAGATTCTGCGAATAACTTTTTAAACCCTCAGTTTCTTTAATACGTTTCCACTACAATCCCCAAAACAGGCGGTTAGGTTATTTGAAAAAGTATAAATTGCCCTGCGATGGACTGGTGACCTGTCCAGGGTGTACCCCTGCCAGACCCAGCAGACCCCTGTGACCCCAAAAGGGAATAAGCGGACAAGAAAATGAATGAATGAATAAGTTTCTTTAATAATGTGTTGTCTTTACAGTAAAATGTAGTTCTTTGTATGCTTTACACATCTGCACGTCATATTTGGGGCTGGGCTTCCTGTCCTGCCACTTATCTGCAGATCACCTCATTCTACCCCCTGCAAGCTCCATCACCTTCAGTATAAAACGATCAAATTCCCCAGTGTTCAGTGTCTGGTCACCAGATCACCTCACAATGAAACTCCCTCTCAAAGAGCCTGGTTTCACTGATGACTATGAATAGAAGTTGTTCATTTTGCAAAACAAACATTGCGTTTGTAATGTCCTGATGTCTTGTGCCATGAGTCCGGTGTGTTTCCTTCATCAAAATTTTCAGGTATTTTTCCTACGTGTCTTCCACTCAGTGTCATATCCTTTCACAAGTTCCAAGATGTTATAACACGAGATGTTATAATTACTTCCATTACCAAAAAAAATTCAAAGGGTATCTCAAACACAATGATTAACTACTAGACTAACTACTACAAAGGGTTTAACTTGTAAATAGGCATTAGGTTAAAGAAGTTAGGCCATAAGATCCCCCCTCTGCAATTTTGACCTAGTCTTAGGGAGAAATCTTACTAACTCTCCATGGTAAATGGTTTTGTGATCAACAATACAAATCTCAAATTTTACCTCTTCCCAAAAGGATTGGCCACCAACATTCAAGAATGCTTGATTATTTGGTGCCATGGCTTTGTAATCATAAAAGGTTGTTATAATGGAAGTCAATGAGACACAAACAAAAAAGTGAGGGACACAAAATGAAAATCTTTTCAAGACATGTTCAAGGCTGTGAAAAAAGGTAAATCCAGGCCACAATAATTATTTTTAAAATTAAATCAGTGACATCTTGTAAGATCTTGTCAGTTAAAGGGTAAAAATCCTGGATAAACCCAGTAGTTTTGATTAGAGCTGAGGTAGATAAAGAGATTCACGCAACAAAATGGGAAATAAATATTGATCTAAATTTTTACAGGTTAGAAAATATGCTAGGAGTGCATTTTTAATCTGTTGGAACATTTCAAAGCCTTTTTTTAACATGTGTAAAAATTTGTCAACAAAAACTTTCAAATTTATGCTTAAAAAATCAACTTGAAGTGGCTAACAATCCCCAACAACACATAAAGGTTAAGTGGTGGCTTTGCGCTGTTGTCCTTTACTTTCAACAGAAAATGAGATGTCGTCTTAGACATGAAGTGAGGGGACATTAAGTAAATAAAAAATATAGTTAATACCAATAATGTCATTAAAAAAAAACATTTTCTTTCATATAATTGGTATGAACGACATTAGTCACAGGCTTGTCAAAAATACATTAAAAATCAAGTTAATTTGTGAGAATTGAGGATCTGATGTCCCTGTTTAATTTACTATGAGCTGTTGAATTGATCATTTGATCAATGTGTTCATGTTCTATTTAATACATTTTAGCTGTGTGAGAGAGGACTCCCAGTTAAAAATTCTAGCAAATGGCAGTTTAACTACAGTGCACACTGTTCCTTTGCTGCAGCTTTAAAGTATTATACTGAGAGTTGATTGACAGATGGAAGCGCGGAACCAGGAGTTATAAAAAGGTCATTTTAATCATTGTAATTGGAAATGTAAAAACATGTGGAAGCAAAAACCTTCCTAAAACGGACACTGATAACATCTCCTTCACCTGAGAATTGATCCACTTTGAACTCAGCGTTTCCAGTTTAAACATAATGATTCCCAGTGGAAGTTTAGAATCGCTTTGGTATCACACAAGTTTTTTTTTAATTCTCCAAAACCCCAACTCAAATTGTCCTTGACTTACATCTAGAAAAAAATATAATAAGGCATAGACTGTAAAAAAAATGGGAGATGCATCACCACCTCCTACCAACAGACCGAAATGAAAAAGATAAGGATGCTAACATGAAAAGTTGATGCGTGGCATCGTGTTAGTGCTCCACCCTCTGGCTCTTATTGTTAAAGCTTACATAATATTTCTAGTGATTTAGAGTTTTAGTGATTATTTGACAGTAGTCAGCCGAGCACTCAGCAGACAGTGAGACTGTTCTCAAAATCTCATCTTTGCAGCAATTACTTTACTTTTAAAGTAAAAAAAATACTCTAGTGGTCTATTTCTCAAGATAATAATGTATAATCAATTTAGCCGACTCCAAGAACTGCACTCTCAGTGTCAGACCTGTGCACACTCCCACTCAGCAGCAGCCACACCTTCATTCACTCAATCACTATCTTCATCAAATACAGGCCTCCTTTCTTCCCTTACTTCCCTTTATAATCCTCGCATGATGTGTGGTCTACAGCTAACCCTAAGCAGGCTCCTCCCACTGTTTCCCCTTATTGGAAGTTAGGACCTCTATACACCATTGCAAATTGAGATTCACACAAATCTTCAGACGGCTTCTCAGCAGGGTGCTCTTCATCTGGGTCAAGGAAATACTGATGCAATGATGCTCCCTACCTGAAGATGGCGTTTATGGAACAAACGATGCATTCTGCACCACATGTGGAAACAGCAAGATGGCAACGGAGAAGAAATCTTAAAAAATTATTTTTGGTGGCTCATTACAGGGAAGTGTTTGATAAAAATGTGGAGAAAAGAGAGAATTTGTGGTGCGCTTTTTCTGTCCTGTTTCCTGTGCAAAGTCACCAAGTGAAGAGCGTCGAAGTGAATGTCACACAAAGAGCTAGGCTTCATTGGTCATTCTCCTTACGAAAACCAGCTCCAAGATGGAAACTCTTTCATTGGCAAACCTCAGATTGGTTTTGTGTATGCCTTAACTAACCTGTTGAAACCTACCTTTAGCCACCAACTGCTGGGTTGACTTACCTTCTCACAATCTCTCCTAATCTTCTCCAACACGACCAGTACCTTACCTTCACTCACCTGTCCCCTAGAATCCCCTGACGGCTTCATGGATTGATGTTTTCTTCCTTAAGGAAAGTAAAACAGGGTTTTAAACTGAGACAACCAGTGCTGGCTGATTGCCTGGAGTTAGGCACCATGGTATTTCCACAACCATTTCTCAAGACAGATAAAGAGACTATAAACATTTGCGACAGGATTCACGCGTAAATCAGACCAACCTGGAAAACAAACCAAGACCAACTGGGAGTTGCAAATGGAGAGCAAGCAAATTCCTTCATGATACAAGCCCTATCCACACACACCCAAAAATCTCCAAAAACAGGGATTTTTCTGCGTTTCCATCTCACCGTGCATGTTTGAAAATGACAGGCAAGGTAAATCGTTTTAAAAACGCTGAGCAGAACGCTTTCGTGTAGACAGTGAAAATGGATGTTTTGAAGGTGGTGTTTGTCATTGTTGCCACACCCTGTGCTGGGGTCACTGTATAACATCTTCTTTGTTTATAAACACATGGCTTCTCTTTGACCAATATGACTTCACCATTGCAATCGACTGCCACCTGTTGCTTTGGCATAGTCTTTGCTGCATTTTATGAGGATTTTTTTCCAGTTTGTTGAATGAAATCAACTCTTCAAGCCGCAAGTAAAACTCTATCCTAGCTTTAAAGTGACATTGTATTCAGGTATGAAGTGACCAATTCTAGGAATTTGTGGTCTGCAGTGAACCCACACCTGTGTTAAGAGCCCAGGGCGCCGTTGGGGAAAATGCTGCCCACAGTGGTCAGATCCCTGCCATCATGTGTATATTCCAGTTACCATCGCCGTATCAACTATATATACTCCATCTCCTAGAATACCCAGGGTCGGTTGTTGATGTCGATGAGTTCCTTCAGCCCCCATCATCCATAGCATTGAGTTCCTCCAGAAGGTTGTCTGTGTTTTCCCCTGTGTGTCTTGTTTCCTGTGCTGCAAGAACTCTGTGAGCATTCGGAAAGAACCACAGCTTGTGAACGATCACTGCTGATGGCTGGACAGCCAGTGTGCTCCTCTCTGTTCCTCATCCTAGGAGTTGACTACTTACCTATTCCTCCTGATGAGACTGTTCACCGATGGATACTCTACATTATGGACCCTCAGTCAGATAATCGCAGTGTTTACTCCCTGTGCTACAATGCTAATGCTAGCGCTGTAGTTTTAACATCATGTGCTGTTCTAAACCCTGTGAACTCTCCTCATTACTCCTGCATGATTCGTACCCTCATGGGACACATGACAACAGTTGTGGTTGTTAAAGGTGGCACAGAGTGAGGTTTCGATCACTTCCCCCACCTTCAACTCCTGAGGGAGCTAGGGATCGCATTATAGATGATCACCTGTCGATCTTATTCACTAGGCCACAACTGACACAACTTAAGCTGAACTGGTGCAAGTTCAAAATTCGATTCTAGAACTTATGAAGTGCAAGAATGACTGTGTGAAGATTAGCTTTATGTGTCTTGGTTAAAGAACCAATTTCACCTCATGTTTTCTTCAATTTTGACTTTACAAATTACATTCAGCCACTGGCCTTAACTTCCCATTGCAAGTTTGCATTGCAAGAACTTTCTTAGCACCTCAAGATAGTCTAGGGTAATGAGGCACTTCGATAAAGATCCCAGAACAGCTCAAGAAATTCAGATCCAAAGACTTACTAGTTTTTTGCTTTTTTACCAAGACTTACCAGTTTATTGCAGTCAGAACCTCTGCAGGCCTCTTGCTTGACTGGTAGCGTACAGTAAACTTTATGGCAAGTGAAGCTTGGAGCAACTCATCCATCCAAGCAAAGGTTAGTCTTGGATGTGTCTGTTCAGTGAGAGGGGGTCACAGCAGAGGAGTCTGTCAATCCAAATTCTCTTAAAGGTTGAGACTGAATGCATAGTCCTGACTCTCTTCAGTTTTCAACAGACAAGCAATTCCAGCTCCAGCATTGACCTGAATTCCTACCGAGATTTTCCGTATTATCCTGTCGTCTGGTGAATTTGTCTCTAGCATTTGAAGGAGTTAATTGAAATAGTGACATTGTTAAAAAAAAGAAAAGAGAAAGGCTATATTCTTGAAATCAAAGATACTGAAACACCCTTCTCTTGCTTTCTATTATCCCTTTGCCCTTCATCTGGAAACCCAGCTGTCAGAGGCTTTCAATGACTTAAGAGCAGCCCTTCAGCTTTGAAAGTAAGAGAAATCTGCAAAGTCGTTTAAAAGAGGTTTGCCAGAAAATAACCAGCAAATTAAGAAGAAAATTAGTACATTAACATCAATAATTGAAAGAATTAAAGTTGTTCTCTGGTCCTTTTTCAAAAGTCATATTTCAAAAGCAATTGCCCCATTTCTTTGATGAAAGAATTTCCAAAAACTGGAAAAGATTTTTTGCTTAGCCCAAATATTGACTAAAGATAAATTTCGACATTCAGAAAGAATCCACTGCATGTGAAACCCCACCCACCCCCTTCCCCCTAAACAACCCCAAATAATGCTAGTTTTACGCAGCATTTCTCTCCCAGCTTTAAAATTTTTGCACTGTTAACCCTCTGCCAGCAAGACCTTGAGTCTTACTGAAGCTGTTTGATGCTTGACCTTGGTGCATAGACAATGTAGCCTTCGTATATTAAAATCTTAATGGAAATAAACCTGAGTGTACAGCACAAAAAAACCAAAAAACATGCTTACTCTATCAAACAGTGACTACAGTGTAGTGGTGAGGCATCGATGTGACCCTTTGATGGACTGTCTACCTGTCGATGGTGCACCCATCCATTTGAACCAATGAGAGCTAGAGAAGATTGATTAGAATTAATACGAAGGTATGGAGATTAAGCAAAATATCAAAAAATATTTTTCTTTATAAAACCCTGCTAACCATGTGCCCACTCTCCAGCAAATGTGTTTTTCAAGATGGCCGTCCACTACCTTTTACAACAACATCGACAATAATGAGAATCCTTACTCCAACTATGTATGCAAAATACACCTGATTAAATATAATGATAATGCATACATTTTTTATATTTTTTGTAAGAGTCATGTGGCACTGCCAGAAGTCTCTTTTAAAGTGTTGGAGAATGTTTGTAACAGATAAAATAGAAGCTTGGAATCCCTTGTGATTCCTACCAAGAGCAAATGCACATTTTGCATTTGGAAATCACATTCTGGCTGTTATTCTTGATTCAAAAATGCGAGTGGGTGGGCGTGTGAACACTTACAAAGAGAATAGAGGACATCTACTGTATGATGTGGAGTCCAGTAACAGCAGTCTTGTTTCAAATAAGTCCCAATGCAATTAGTTTTTGAAATTAGAATTTAGTTTGGAAAAGAAAATTTTCTTTGTAAAAAAAGAAAGAAGCATTTGTATTTAAAGACAATGAGAGAGAGATTGTGAAAATGTTGAGCTAAAGTGTAACAAGAAAAGTTAATTTTCCTTTTTTATGTTATTTTTGTATTGTATCAAATTACTTTGCTTTTACATTTCTGCTTTTATCCAAACAGACTTACGAAACAACAAGCACAATAATGAAATATGAAAGCTTTTCTACCTTTCAGTGGCAGCATCACTAAACTCTGTTTATTCACTAAGCACAAAGTTCCGGTGGTGTTTCAAGGTTGTAATATCTACTGTTTTGTGGTTTTAAGTTAACATAAACAATGGGGGGTAATGAGAGGAGGGAGAGTGTAAATGGTCTGCCTTTTAAACAGCCAGAATGGAAATAACCTACGTAAACATACGTATATGTTTTTTTAAATAAAGGTTTTGATACCAGTTTTCAATATATGTGACATTTAAAATTGCCCATTTTCCTTTATTATATGTACATCTTGTATTGGAAACTGGCCTGTTTTATAATTCCATAGAATCTCAATTACATGTGATGTTCATTTCATGTGTTCGCACATACATAAATATTTTTTTTTTCTTAGTTACTGCCTTGATAGAAAATATGAGCTGGACATCATGTATGAGCCACAGTGAGAGTTGGCCTGTATAGGCTACATATCTTGTATTTACATATAGGGCTTGTGAATATAGAGAAGCAATACAGGAGACCTATATGACCTGTATGGGCACGTCTATGAGCGAATTCATCTCAATTTTGCCTATATGTGGCATATACTGCATTTCGCATTTTTTTTTTATTTTGTCTCAATGGTTTTCTTTTTTGTTTTAAAACAGAAAGAAATATTCATTCTCAGCTTATTACATTTTTGCAGTTAAAAAAAAAATAAAATGTAATACTCAGAATTGTATTTTTTGAACAGTTTCAGCTTTGTTGTGGTATTATTGTGTAATATTAATTAAAATTATTTGCAAAAAAAAATGATCCTGATCTAAATAAATGATATCAAGTATTGGCATAAAACTTTTTTAAAGGCCATTTATTACAGCAAATTGAAAAGCAGTGAAAAAAAAACTCCCACAAAGGCCCCAGACTTGTAAGGGATAAATGGTATTCTCCAATCTAGGAAATGGTATTCATTCATTCATTAATTTTCCAACCCATTTATTCCCGTTTTGGAGTCAAGTGGAGTCCAGTGCCTATTGGGTAAGAGGTAGGTGTACACCTTGGACAGGTCGCCAGTCCATCACAGGGCAACATTCACTCACACATTCACACCTATGGGGGAATTTAAATTATTCAATTAACCTAACCACATGTTTTTTGGTATTGTGGGGGAAACCGGAGGAAACCCGCACAAGCACGGGGAGAAAATGCAAAATCCTTCCAGGAAGGTCACTGGCTTGCCTCGAAACGGCAAACCTCTAACTTGTTTCCCACAGGGCTACCCACTGCACTACCGTGCTGCCCTGGGAAATGGTATATTTTAGGTTTTTCATGATAATACGAACATCAACATGACTGATTCATAAGCACAAATCGATTTACACAGTAGCTCAAAGTGGTTAATTATTTATTATTAAGTCTGAATTATTAGACAAGTCAAGTTTTTTTGTATAGAGCATTACATACACATCAGGGATTCAAAGTGCTTTACAAAAGAACAAGACTGAGTTTAAAACAACTATTAAAATCCCATTAAAACTTTCATAGAATGAAATAAAACAGAGTTCAGAAGCGCAGCACTGTAATTACAAAGTGTTCCCAAACATCTTGTTTAGCTAACTCACAGATTCGAGTGCATTATTGACCATTTCTGCCAGCATGTTTTATTACTTTCTTAAATTGGCTAGCTGTACATAAAATGCTTTATTTGTAGAGGCCTCCAAAAATTTTAGAATACCCAACATGGTCATATTATTTTTGTAATGCCCGTCCTTAACAGAAACAGAATGCCTGGAGAGGGTGTTTGCTGACTCGCCAATGTGCCCACCTTTTGTTTCTCTCTCTGTACGCACACACCCACACACACGCACACACGCACACACGCACACACACAGGTGATGGATGGTGTTATTACCTTCAGATCTTTAAGGGCATGAGAAGACTTTAGTGGCTGTAAACACACATTCTATCATTAATGATTAAATACACACACACTCTCCAGACCTCAGGATTCGCGCATATGCCAAATTCGAGGTAGGACATCATTCAAGCACTAGAGCCAATGAATGCGAACAACGTTTATATGCTCTAAAACGTATTTATTTCTATATAGACACACATGAAACATGAAATGCAGCATGCTATACATAAATAAAGTACATTGGCTGGCTGTATCTCTTGTTCGTCTCCAGTTTTGCTGATTGTTGGGTCAAATAAATATTTCATGCCCCATGTCTCAGTTTTGGTAGCATAGGAGATCAAATTATGCCTTCACAGCTGCATCAAAGTCTCCCTCTCTATTTCCCTCAGTCAATCAACTCTCTGTCTCTTCAGTGCGGTCTCACAGGATCTTCAGACTTCCATACCCCACTTTTGTTTTAGAATCGCTTTCCTTTTCTTTTACTCCTTCTTGGCTACAGCAAGCATTGTTTTGCAACTGTGTTTTGTTTGGGAACTGTTTGTCTTGTGTAGAGGCACAAAAGAATCCCTGGTCTCTGTCTGATGCCAGATCTGACTCTAAGCAGTCCTTAAAAGCCTTCTCCTCATTCACATCTTGAGTTTCGGCTTCAGATTGTGTTGCTCGCTAGTTGTGAAGGAGCATGATATTGTGGGACTTTGAGTAGTTTGTTTTCTAGTCTACTTCCTATTATTCTATTATTATTCCTTATTCTTTTTGGTAATTAATGGGACTTTTAAGACCTGACTATGCTGGGAAACTGATGTAGAGTGAAGAAATATGGTTTTCAGAAGTGACAAGGCAAAACTTTACAAAACAATTGTGATTCTTCTATAAATAATAGATTCAGCCTTTTCAAATGCAGGTGTGATTTTCAAAAATTATTTTGCAGAATAAGTAAAATCATGGAGAATTCCAGTAAACACATAAATACATGACAAATAACACATCACTATTGTATGTAAAACAATGTATAATGTTTGCATGTTTTAAAAGTACTTGCACCATTTTTTCAAAGATTATTTTTTGGACGTAGCCTTTATTGATTTTTTTCTTTGAACAGAAAGGAACGTAGAGAGTGACAGGAAATGAGAAGGAGAGAGAATTGAGTGGGATGGAAAAGACAACAGGCTCAGGATTCGAACCTGCATCGACTCTTATGTGTCCTGCACGCTATCCACTACACCGCAAGACAGTTTTTCACATGTTCATTTTAATATATTCTACTTATATTTCATAGAACGACTCTTTTGCATTTGACATCCATCCATCTGTGCATTCGTCCGAATAAAAAAAATCAAAAACTAATGTTAGAATTGCTGTTATAAGCCATGTACATGAAACTGAACAAAAGCAGTTGACACCAGTCTCAGCTCTTTTTAAAAGGTCATGGCACTGGCCCCATCCGCTTCATTGGCATTGATGCATTAAATGCACCGTGTGAGCAGAATGTTCTGATTAGCTTCAGGTAAAATGAAAGCAGAACTATTATCAAGCAAACTTCCAATGTCAAAGTCAGATTTTTATACTTTTCCTTGTTGGAAGACAATGACATTAAAATTGACGTGAGTGTCATGAACCAAAGCAAATCACAAGACAAAATAGTATGAGAATATTCCCAGAGTATACATTGTAAAGCAGAAAAGATGCACACTTCATATGCGTACATGCAACATCTGACACCAAGTGAACATTCACTTGATTTTAGACATTGTGCTAAATCATTTTACTTACAATTTTTAAAAAGCAACCAAAATATCAAAAGGCTAATTTATGTCAATCGCTATTGTGAATTGGAACATTGTGAGGAATTGGAAGACCAGAGTCACAGTTCTAGTAGCTTGAAGTGGCAAACCAAGAAAGATAGAGCTATTGGGGCAAAGGAAAGGGGCATTATGAATGGTGGAAAAACAACAACTTGCTTTTTTTGTTTACAAATATTTTAAAATTAGATTACACATGGACTCCACAACAAGTAATTTTTTTGCTGCAAAAATTGAGAATGAACAGTTTTTTTTTTGTTTTATAAAAAACAAAGCACTGTACCAAGCACTTTTTGTTCCATTGTGGATTTTTTTGTGTGCCAGAACTTTGAAAAACACATGTCATCTCACAGGTATTATAGTTCCAAGGTTTATCCCTTCTTTTCACCACTCGATGGCACTTGAGGGTTTGTAAAATGAAACTGAAAGACAATCAGTTATTTCCTCACATTTTAGTTAGAATTACCTTGCAAATTATGTGTCATAATTCTTGTAGTTTTTTTTTAAATATTTCATTAAAAAATATATAATTACTCAAAAATTAAATAATAGCTAGGTTGTGTCATTCCTACTTCATTAAAACCAGTGATTGGCACAGACTTTTAGAGTTAGGAGAAACAAGTTATGTATATTAAAACTTTTTAAAAGTTATGTAACAAACACCGTCCACTCAAAATGACACTAAGCAGATCTGGTTCTGCAGCTGGAAGGTAAAATATGCTCCTCTGCCTCCTAACGAACTCTTAAATCTCAAGCTCTGGCCTCTTATCCAAAGACTTTTTTTGCACTTGTTCAAACTAATTGCTCTATTTTCAGAACAGCCAGTGCACGACTCAGTGCATAAACCAACTAATAGAAAAGACGTAGGACGTGTCGCACAAAATATATGTTTTCCTGAGGTATCGGTGTAAGTGTTAGCAGGTTATTTATTCTGCGATCTCTAACTTTGATGCTGTTAAAAAACAATTCAGCTAAAAATCTTCGATTTGCACAGTTTAATGATCATTTAATGGAGCTTATGATGTACAGAGCCATGCAATGCTAATTTATACATCATTTAACGTAATTACTTTTAATGGGGGTGGGAAAAGTAGGATATTTTTACAATGTGTTTCATCATCGTTTAAACCTAATGCTGGATTTCATTGCCAATAGAATAGCTATAATCACAAGTCGAAGGTATTTAAAAACTATGATTTATTCAAGCAGAAGTATCTGCTTTTTTTCTTTTTTTGCAATGACAAGAATGAGTTATGAATCATCTCTAAATCAGATTAACCATCTCCCTACTGCCCTTCAATTGCTTACAAAAATACACAGATTGTGTGCATATATACAGTGGTGTGAAAAACTATTTGCCCCCTTCCTGACAAAATGTTTCTGATCATCGAACACATTTTAATATTAGTCAAAAATAATACAAGTAAACAAAAAATACAGTTTTTAAATGAATGTTTTTATCCCTTCAGGATTTTTTAATAGACAGTAGAATTCATGCTTCCATCTATCCCAGCAAGCCTTCCAGGTTCTGAAGCAGCAAAGCAACCCCAGACCATCACACTACCACCACCATATTTTACTGTTGGTATGATGTTCTTTTTATTAAATGCTGTGTTTCTTTTACTAGGCAGTCATTTTATAAATGTTCACAAGGCTGAGTTATCGCATCCTATGGCACAATACTGATTAATGACCGTATGTGACACTTTCCCGTGACAGTTCAGTGCTTGTTTACTTAAAAAAAAAATACCTGCTTTTGGTGAGAGTTTGGGTGCTCACCCACTTTTGACAAGAGCTCACCCCCATCATGCACCCCTTGATTTGCCCATGTAGCTTCTCAAAACAGCTTATGGACTAGAGCTGAAACAAGTCCCATTTACTAGGTAACCAAGATAAATTGAGAAGTTTGCAAGGAAGAAGACACAGAGACCAGCTCTCTCGGGTTCCAGGATCTCAATGCCTATATGGAAAAATTGCATCTCGTTTAGATGAAATTATTAGTGTTTACATGACTCATCAAATCAGCAGGAAAGGATCTCATCACTTGGCTTCCATACTACCTTATGAGATATGGACGCTTAAAGACGCTTTACAGTTTCCAAAGCATTATTTATTCACTCCACATTCACACACTGATGGTGACAGAACGTGGATGCCACACGCTTACGGCCTCCTGCCCACCACCAAACACACCCCACCAGTCAAACACATTCATTCAGGGCAACACGAGTGAAGTGGCTTGTCCAAAACATCAACAGCAGAATGGACCTGGTCGCCATGGATCAAATCGCCAACCAGCTCTCACAAGTTTCTGGAACTCAATGCCTATATTGAGAAATTAACAAGACATTCTGAGTGTTGATGTGAATCATCTGACCCATATTTGGTCAACCCGTCTGGAAAATTATCTCATCACTTGGCTTCCATAGACCCATCGGTCCCCCTGGGAGTGAGAACAGTTGACCTCCCGAATTCCATCACCAAATGTATCACATCAGAGGAGGTCATACAAATATTATTGGCTACACATTGACCTACCCTGAAAGGTTGGGTCAACAAACAGGTTGGATTGGACTGGATTAATAAATCCATAGCTTTTTTTCATAAAGGAAAACAAAGAATGTTATCCCCTTATATTTGCTGAATGATGACAAATCTTTAGTTGAACCAAAAGAAGAAAAATAAACAACATATTTCATTATTCCAACCTACTTAAATTTGAAAAGAATACTCTTTTTCCATAAGACCGTGAATGTGAGCACCTGGGTATCTAAGTGTGTGCGCTTCCATCCATGGATGTGTTGGCAGCAAAAGCTGAGGCAGATGCGGCATGTGGTCGAGGCCCTCCTGTTGTACGGCCTTCTGCGGAAATGAGACTGTGCCAAGGCTAGCTCTTGTCCAGCCAATCAGAGAGCATTACGGAAGGTGAAACAGAGTTAATGTCCACAAACACACAAACTGCACACACATGTACACGATATCATTCAGAAACAGAGAATCATCCTGCTCTCAAAACAACACATGCAACCCCCAGACTACTGCCAGTCTATAGGGTTTGGTGTGCCAGCTCATTCTCACCCTTTCCATCTCAGATCTGTTTTCATTTAGCCCCGCTCCCCGTCTGCACCAGCTTGCCAACCACTCTCTCTCTCTCCACCATCGAGCTTCAACACACTATCACATTTATTCCAAGCTTCGCTTGGATGCCACTCTCCCTATTTTAATGATGGAGAAAGCACAAAGAAAACAAGGGAAGGAGAGGATTGTTGGAGAAAGTGTTTAGAACAAAATGAAGTTTAATTTAAGTCCCACTTTGGGAAACATTGCCAGGTTTCGGACTTGCCCGCCTATCACTTTTTAAAAACACTGATGAGGGAACACTGAACAAGGCAATGTGTTAATCACGTGCATTTATGGAAACATCTGACTTGCTCAATATCTCTGATGCATCAACATCTGGAAACATGAGGCCCATTATTCTGTAAAAAAAGGTACATTTGCTAAATTTCTTCAAGCTGCCAGTTTGTCAACATCTACACCATTCTCCCTCTTCAACCCTGACCCTTTCAAGTCTTCTCCCACCCCACACTCTTCATCAAGTCACCAACGCCTGTATTTTCCTCTCATCAGCTGATTGCGGGTTTATTTTGGAACTTTAAGCTTGGGGATTTATTGTCTAGAACTCTAAAAAACTTGTTTTAGGAAATCAACTTATTTAAAAGTCAAATTTAGTTTAAATAATTCTTGCAGACTTTCCACAAAATGCACAAAATCTGTGTGGAGAAGGAATGGTAAGGGAGGGGATTGTGGAAGTTTGACTTTCTGTGATGTTTCTGTTCTTAACTTCTATGAGATGTTGTACAAGTATAGTCTGTATGTGCACATTTTTTTTACTATTCTAAGTATGACACAATTCTTTTTGCTTCTAAGTTCACACATTGTTTCTAAGCCAGACTCTTTAATTAAGAGAAAACTCTGAAATGTAGAAAGTTAGGGACAGATTTTAACAAATCAGTTAAAATCAGTTTGATGTGCCAGGTTTGAGCTGCCTCCTCTTCATTTTTTTAAATATTCAGGACAATAGCACACAATCCAACAGCCTTAGAGTATCAGGTCTATGTGGACGATTTCTTCAGGTTAACAGAGAGCTGCAGCCAACCATGCATAGTCATCATGTTTCATTTAATTGGACCGAATTTCATTTTTAAAAACTAATGAAAAATCAACTTCAAACAACAAAACCTTCACTCTGTTCCAAAAACCAATGAAGGTTTCCAAAAACATAAACAACTTAATTATGCTGCTTCCTCAGATGCCTCATTTTGTGGAAACTCTGATCCAGAACTGGTCGTGTCTGTCACAGATGAGACAAAGAAAACTAATAACACAGTGCACTGAGCTGAGGGAAAGAGATCACTCCGAAATGTGAGAAGTGTTGATTAAGAATCCAATGAGATGTTATTAGTTTGTTTTGTTGTTTTTTTTTCAATAAAGTCATTCCAGGTTTTAATGTTCCTCAAAAGTTGTATAGTGTATAGTAACTATTATTATGCAATATTCTATGTCCCTTCATGCTTATATGGGAATGACTGGAACACATGTTTTCCTGCACTGTAACAACATCAAGATAGACAATTTTAACATCCCTTCCTTCTAGTTTATTATAACTTATTAGCCAGTATGATGTAAATATACAAATATTATGTGCAGCTTCTGAAACATATTAAGAATTTTTGTACTTAAATCAGTAAACTTGTCTTTAGTATGGTTCAACCAAATTCCTGTCATTGTGTCACTTTAAAAAGTAAAGTTTTAAACAAAAATAGTTCAGAATTATATTATTAAGAACTTTGATCAGTTTCTAACCACTTATCTGATCAATTCTGGTAGTTTTGCCCCATGTGCAAGTGCCTAGTCCTTTTGGAATATGAAAAAGTTGCCAACAAGAGGAAAAATGTAGTGCTTTAAAAATAGATGGCTGTGTTGACCTTGGAACTCACGAAAATCAGTGGACCAACACCAGCACATGACATGGCACCTCAAACAAACTAGACCTCCCACAACGTAGATTCTGTGCCTCAACTCACTTTCCTCAGACTCCAGGACCAGATTTACAAACGAAAAGCAAAGTGAACTTTCATCAGAGAACATAACTTTTGGACAACTTAGCAGCAGCTCACTTATTTTAGTTTCTTACACTGTCCCTTGTTCAAGTGGTAATTCTTGAAGCACTGGCTTCAACTGCAGGCCACTCTTTGTGAATCTTCCCCGTATTTTATGGGTTTGCTTCACAATCCTCTCCAGGGTGTTATTCCTAATGCTTGTACACTTTTCTACAACTTGTACATCTCTTCCTTCCTTTTCCTCTCCACGTTTCTAATAATGGGCCTCGGCAAAGACTCTGTGAACAGCCTTTTGCAATTACTTGTGCAAGGTGACAATGGTCATCTTTTGGGCAACTCAAAAGACTCAATGCTGACTCAAGTCAGCATTTCCTCCCCTGGTTATGCAGTGTACAAAACTAGCCAGAGAGACCATTTAAAGTTTGTTGCGTGTGTTTTGAGTTTATTAGCGGCACCAGGTTTCTTCCTCTGAACCTTTACAGAAGATACTCATTTGGGGGAGGAAACAAAAAATTTAAAAACATCAGTCATTGTGAAATGAATTCATACATTATGCAAGTTTCACTTTTTGAATGAAATTACTGAAATAAATCGACTTTTTTATGATGCTCTGATTATATGGCCAGCACCCGTAGTTGCCGTCAATAACATTCACAAGCGAGACAGAAGCTTGTAAAACAAAGAGACTGTATTCTCTGCCTCGAGGGCTGATTCTTTACTACTAAATTCAAGACCTTGTTAATTCTCCATTTCATCTCTCCAGTTTCTTATTTCTTTTTCAAATATAAACCAGCAGTATGACTTACACTCTTTTGGACAACAGTGTAAAGCATTAGAAGAAGGTGATGCACTGTTTACATTTTATTTATTCATTATTATATGTGGAAATATATAGGGCTCCTGAGTGAGTGTTGTTTCATACAATCTTTTTAATTTTGGAAAAGGTAAAGTTGGAAAAAGTTCAATCTTTCAGGTCAGAGCAATTGTGCTCTGGAAAACGTCAATCTTGAAAAACTTTTACGGTAAAGCTATATTTACAGTAAAACACAACTATACTGATCAAATCAATGTATATCTGTAATCTAGCATTAGTTTCAGTTAAGCAATAGCTTAAAAGATCATTTGTATCACTCATCGACTTCCTCTACCCACCATCTTTCAAGGGGCGTGGTGCAGAATGTGCTAGAATTTCTGGCCCGAGCACACCATTGGTATTTGAAGCCTATCAGATGAGAGACTATGGAGTTCCGACGGTTTCATTTATAGTCATTAAGGATCAGTTATTTCTGTTGTCAGGCCATTTTCATTGAACAAAACTTGCAAGGAAATATTATTTAAAAAAATAAATAAAATAAAAATCGCTGTGGTTTCTATCATGCTAGGAAAGATGGAGAATCAAAACCAAAGTTTAATACAATAAAATCTATTGTAGAAAAACTATCTTTTCAAAGTAAGGACAATAGGCATGTAAAGAATACAGTTTGCCACACCAGGAAGTGAACTGGTTCTTCTTTGTGGAAGAACCAGCACGGTGAATAGCTGCAGACAGACAACGATATGATTCCAAAGCTAAGGTATTCTACGATTATATGCTGGAAGGAGTTTGTACCAGAGCAAGCCGCTGGGCAGACAATAAACATGAGTGAAGCGAGTGCTTGATGCGGTGGTCACACAATTCATTTTGAAAAAAATCCATTCACTGATCACATCCGGCAGAAGAACTTTGACGTGCAACATTTCATAACATGACATGATATCAGGCACCAGATTGGAGAGGTCAGATGCATGAGGTTTTTGATAACTCAATATGAAGCAAATCTATTTTTCGGATGTCAGTTTTGCTATAAGGTAGTCTAGAGAGCACCCTGTTGGAATTTATATGAGTTTATAGTGAATTATTATTATTATTGACATTGTTTCATTTTTAATAATAACTTATTCACATTGGTTTAATTGTATGGGAAATGTGATTTCTGATTTGCATATTCATAATGAGTATGCAAAGTTACTGTCTGATGGTCAACCTAGATGTAAGTGAGATTAGTTACAAATGAGTTACAAGAGTGATTAACTTCAAGCAACTTCAATATGGAGCTATCAACTTTTTATTAAAGCAACTTTGTCTGGGGTAATGGGGTTTGGAGGAAACATTATTCAACCTTACCGCTATGAGCCAGAATCTGATCCTGAAACAGATGGAATTGCACCTTCACCCCCTGGGCATCCAAGGCTTTAGTCCCGAACCTTTTCTCATTAGCCACGGATAGTTCAAGAACCAGTGAAAAAGAATTGATAAGTACACTAGAACTGTAGAAATAATTGTAAAAATTGAGGCTGCCCCACCAGAATTCGAACCATTGTCACAAATGTTACCGTTTCATGACATCAGTGTTCTTACAGGTTGTGCCAGATTTACTACACCCTTGACTATATAATTATTTTAAAGCATATCAACCCTGTCTATTTGCTTATTAAGAGTCTGGGCTCAAGAAATGCCCTGTTCACCACAGTTGTACCAAATGATGAGCGTGTTCATTTATTGATGTCACACATTTTTGTGCTGCTAGCTCCGTCTCTCCCTTTGTTTGACTCGCGCTCATTTATTTCCAGATATCAGGAGAGAAGGCATTGCTTTGGGAAGCACTTCTGGGCGAGGGAATTAGGGCCTTTCATTTCCATCCTTGACGTAAGCATTTGACTTTTGTGACCATCAATGGTAGGAGTAAAAACAGTTCTTTGAAGAAAAAAATCTTTTTTTTTTTTTTGCTGGAATGTATAGTTTGATTTTTTATTCAATCTCCTTCACTAAAAAAGGCACTAAAAAGCTCAACATGCCATGGCCCCTTCAAATTTTGAGTAAGGTTTTGTAAGTGGGGTCAAACCAGATGCAGAAACACGCTGTCTGGATTGTTCAGGAGTAGTGTGACAGCCGATACGAAGGGAAGTGGGGTGTGCTAGGAGGTAAGTGATTGGTTGGAATCTTGACTGAGGTGAGTGGCTTCAGGTGCAGGTGATGACTTGGAATGAATGAGTGCTTCCCTCTCATGGCTAGAGACTGGATTTCTGACCATTTTTGTCTTTGGAAATTTCTCTGATTTGCAAAACATACGAAATCTTTCAGAAAATCTATATGACCTAAATGTTCTATACACCAGTTTCCAAATGAAAAAAACAAACAAACAAAAAAAAAAAACAAATATGAACACTTGTCTCCTGATTTATTGACTTAAAAAAACTAAAAATCCCAAATATCAGAGATGTGGCAGGTTTCTGCCCATTATTTAGGCACATAATGGTTTTTCAATCAGCTAATCTTTGGTAAACTTGGCACAAACTTTGAGAGGACAGGCAATCGCTGAGGCAGCTCCAATGACTTTAAACGAATTCCTTCAGATGATAATATCTGGACCTTCGATGTCTGCTGGTTTAATTTTTATATTTGAGTTTTTTTTTTTATCACTGTTTTTTTTTTTTTTACAATTGTGTGACTATAAACAATGTTTATCCTTTTGAGTCTTCACGAACTAAAAAAAAAGCTTTACAGATAAAGTTAAAATTGGAGTAAGAAATAAAGAATTTTAAATTCAATGAGCTGAAACTAGGACAACTTCATATTTATGTCAAGTGAGTTGTGAGCATATTATAAACATCTCATGAAAGCGGAACGGTCCCAAGTAAATAAAGATGTCTAGTCACCCTAATAAGATGCAAATGCTCACTAAAATGGAAAAGAGAAGTGTGAAAATAAAGAGGGCAAGAGTAACGTGAGCTAGAGGGAGATGAGTCATTCTGCAGGGATGGAGAGGTGTGTAGCATCTCGCATTTTGCGTGCGTGCGTGTGTGTGTGTGTGTGTGTTTGAGAGAGAGCAAGAGTGAACTGAACACACGGTCACATACACAGAAAGGCACAATGTGCTGGAGTCCAGCCAGTTCAGAGACATATACTTTAATGACTTCATGACCCAGTCATTGGTTTCACAGAGCTGTTTCCTCTTAGAAAATCTACTCTTGTGTGTGATGGCGTAATATTGATGCATTAATTAAGCAATTAGGCACATGCGGCACTGCTCTATTTTGAATATAATGATTGCTGAGGGGCTGTTTTTTAAGCACCAGTGGATGCGACTCCTTCAGCTGTGTCTATTTTTTTACATCTGAAGGATAATTTAGGTATCTCCCAACAGTTTAATTTTTCTCTAACTATGTGGTGTATTATGTTATAATCATTTGAGTATTAAGTGTAATATTAAACTGAAAAATAAATTTGTGATAATTGTGTATTTCTTTTGTTACTTGAATTTAATCAATAGGATATTTTTATAGACCTTTATTTTTATCACCACGAGTGTCTTTTTCTCTGTGCAGAGGATCAGACAATCCACCATTACAGGAGGTGAACGAACCAAAAGGCCAGACGCAAATGGAACTACGCCCCAACTAATTTGCATTTTTTAAGAACATATAAGGGGTGTGGAAAGCTAACGCATTGCGACGGGAGCTCGACACGCATTGCTGTTGTGTAATGCAGTTAGTTCACCCAGATATATCAGTAATTCGTTATTCATGACTTTTGAGTAAATATTTGGACTTCAAGTCCTCTCCTGTCTTCTCTGAAATACGTTATTCGATATTTCCTTCAATCTTATTTTTAGGTTTGAATGTAGTACAAATTGTAAATAAACTGTTAATTCTGTAGAGGCTACAGAAAAAAAGGTTCTCCAGTGGTTCTTTGCTGGTTTGAAGGTGCTATATAGAGCTTTTTGCATTAAAGAACCCCTTAAGCTCTTTTTGGTTCTTCACTGGTTCTTTGTGGTTTTTGGTTATAACATTTTGTTAGCGTAAAGAAACTGTGATGGCCTTTTTGGTATTTGTGGTTCTAAAGTAGATCTTGGATGTTTTTTTTTATGTGCTATATACTACGGTGGCCATTAGTGCACAACACAAGTCAACTTTGTGTGCAAAACGCTAATCAAAAACACAAATAAATCACAAAATATTTTTCTTTGCATACAGATCCAACTAAGAACACTGGCAGGTTCTCATAAATAATAAATGTCTATGCAACAGAGTAGCGGGTATTGTTTTAATCTCTACGTACAAATTATGAGAATTCACTGTTCCACATCTAAATAACATGTTAAGATGGACTTTATTAATCCCACAATGGGAAAATTCTGTTTGTACAGCAGCATAAGGACAACTACACCAACAACAACAACAACAACAAACAGCAGGATCCATGGGATCGAGAAGTCAAACATATAGGCATTAAGTAATGAAATGTTTTAAATGAAAAGAAGTAATAATAATAAAAATAGAAATTCAATGTGTAAAAAAAAACTAAACAAAAACATAATATTGCAAACGTCAAAATAGTTGTGCCCCTAGGTGCTTTAAAAAAGCTTTAAAAAAAAAAGCAGAGTAGACATTAAAACACGCAAACCAAGACAGTGAATAGAACAGAGCCGCTGTTAAAGGCACCCACACGCGGGGCGCCATCATGAAGATCATAGTTCCTGTGTCTCGTAGTGCGCACCATGGGAGTTGGAGTCTATTGCTATTACCCTATTTATAGGGGTGGTAAGTGGCGTATTGGTGGTGTTAATCCTTCAACCAGAAGGTTGGCAGTACGATCCCTGCCAGGTCCATTCTGCCATTGTGGCCTTGGGCACGCCACTTCACCCATATATCCATTGCTAAACTCTCGGACATGTCAACAATGTGCACCAACGTTGATAAGCAAAATGGAATTGTTGCCAAGGTAAACTTTCTGGTTGCTATGGAGGGTTTAACCACAACATACAAAGTTATCCATGCCAATTTGAGATAAAACAACAACCTATGTTACTATGAGTTTCCTAATCTGAGATTGAGGTATGCCGAATTGGTTTCTATGGTAAACGGTCCATAGAAACCTTCTTCTTTTCCTTTCGGCTGTTCCCAGTTTAGGGGTCGCCACAGCGAATCATCCTTTTCCACCTAACTCTGTCCTCAGTATCCTCTACTCTTGCACCAACTACCTTCATGTCCTCTTTCAGCACATCCATATATCTTGTCTTTGGTCTTCCTCTTGACCTCTTGCCTGGCATCTCCATCTCCAACATCCTTCTACCAATATAACCACTATCTCTCCTCTGCACATGTCCAAACCATCTCAACCTGGCCTCTCTGACTTTGTCTCCAAAACAACCAACCTGAGCTGTCCCTCTGATGTGCTCATTCCTAATCTTGTCCATCCTCGTCACTCCTAAACTGAACCTCAACATCCTCATCTCTGCTACTTCCATCTCTGCCTCTTGTCTCTTCTTTACTGCCACAGTCTCCAACCCATACATCATAGCTGGTCTCACTACTGTTCTGTACACCTTTCCTTTGATTCTTGCTGACACTCTTCTGTCACACAACACCCTTGACACTTTTCTCCATCCACTCCAACCTGCCTGCACTCATCTCTTCACCTCTTTTCCACACTCCCCGTCACACTGGACTGTTGACCCCAAATACCTAAATCCTGCACCTTCTTGACCTCAGCCCCCTGTAACCTCACTGTTTTATTTCCCTCCCTCTCGTTCAAACACATGTATTCTGTCTTGCGTCGGTCCATAGAAACCAATATGTAATATACCTTGCGTCACAATGACTGATCAGAATCAAATCACGTTTTTATGATTTCCCAAATTTGAGTTAGGGTTCTGCGGATTGAGCGTTCAGCTGCTTTTCTGTAAAAAAACAACTACATATTGCCCCTTAGAGAAAGTTAAAAATAGATATAATTTTAGTAAATAAATTGTTAAGATTAGGTTGTAAAGTATGTTGAACATGTTGGATGTTTTTACTCTTCCATCCTACTTTTTTCCCACAAAGCAATCCAGTATTTTCATTACACTGTGTAAGAGGATTGTGCAAAACCACTTTACAGTTCAGAGTAAAGTCAGAATGTGGCCTTTGAAGCGAGGGGACAAAACATTTTAAAGATTATATGCAAATGAAAGTTCAAATTGTGTGCAAGTGTGCATATAAACATCGGTGAGATAGTGATGCATGTGCATGTAGCTCTGATTGTGCGTGTTTGAATGATCTTAAAGTCATGTGTGTATGGAATCATTAAATTAGAGGCTAATTATGCCCCATGGACATGGCTGTGTTTATGCAGCTTCATTAATTAGAGTGGAAAAAGGAGTGTTTTGTAGCCCTTCTTACATTAAGCAACATTCAAGTCCTTGTGAAATTAAATGCACCAAAAAAGCAATGTAGAGTGAACGCAAACACATTAAAATTCATGCAAATCTTAATGTATGGGCCTGTAATTCTGTGTACAGTCTTTGATGTGATTCATGTTTAACAATCAGACATTCTATCAAATCTATCCAACTACTGCTAGATCACCAAGAGGTTTTTATGTTCCTACAGAATGTGGCCTTGTAAACAATACTTTTTTTTCTACTGAATAAAAACTAAACTCTTGTAAAATATAACTATTATATAAAGTTCTGGGCAGGTGTGAAAAATGTTGTAAACAAAAAAAAAATAATAATGTGTCTTAATCTTAATTTTTAATTTTCACCTATGAACAAAATGCAGTGAACAAATAAAAAGGAAATGTAGAGGTGACGGCCCTTTGCCTCACTTCTTCTACTTGCACATAGTTTTTAAAAGAATTTTGCTCATAGGTTGTTCCAAACATCTTGGAGAACTAATCACAGATCTTCTGTTTCTTCAATTAATACCAGACACATGTCATTGAGATTAGGGCTCTGTGGAGGCAATGGCAATGATTGCAGAGTTTGGTTATTACTCACCCTGCTCCTACACAGTCGTTTCTGTTTCAGTTCACAACTGGTTCCAGCCTACATGTGACATTAGCTGCATATCCATCCACATACACATGCGTATTTTAGAATATTGCATAAAACCCTGGATGGAAATGCAAAGATGTGGTAACTCTTTGAAAAGGCTTATTTAAAAAAGTATACACAAAACCGAGTGGAATAAACTTTTTATCTTATAACAAAAAGATCAAATAAGATGGAAACAAAGTACAAATAAATCCCAATGCAATGGTCTTTTTCTATTGGAACTGGGGTGCTATGGGGCGGCATTGATGGACTAACCAACGGACCGATTTCATTACAAAACATCTGAAATGTTGTTTTGAACATTCTGTTTTGAAAAAATTAGGAATGAAGCAACCGACCTTTTATTTAGTTTTGTTTCAAAAATAATCTTTAGGTTTTAAAAAGGTTACTAGTTTTGATATTTTTGGTTTTAAATAAACATTACAAGAGTTATGACACATAATTTGTAAGGTAATCAAAAAAAATGTAAGAAAATGAGCAATCGTCTTTCAATTTTGTTTTACAGACCCTGAATTGGTACCATAAGTGCCATCTAGTGGTGAAGACAAGGGATGACCTTTGAAGGTATGATACTTTCGATATGGCTTGTGTTTTTAAACCATTTTCACCTAAATACATTTTTTTAGATTTTTTTTCTAAACTATAAATTCTAAATAAAAAAATGTGTAGTGGAAAAAAACAATTTCAGGTTTATTGTTGAATTATTGTGTAATGCAATGAAAACAATATTTGAAAATAAAAAAAAAGACATGAGGTTGTACTAAAATTATGTTTGCCACACGCACGGACACATACGCCCTCGCACACGCACGTACGCACACACGCTTATATAGTTTTAAATGTTACGTATTACAGCAAATGGTAAATTAGTAAAAAAATGGGCCTGGACATAAAAAAAAAAAAATTAAGCCAGAATTGTTTCCATGTGTCATTTTAGATTTTAGTTAATTACCATATTTTTCCATTGTTCGTGGGCTATAAAAGGGTGAGCCTGGTATAATTAATATTTTTATAGTGATTTTTAAAATACATTTTAAAATGTGTAAAAAAAGATTTTCGTAAAAATACTAATGTAACTTTTTTAACCTTATTACAGATAAAACAAATTTTTAACAGTTGTGATGCTTAAAAAAACAGTTTGCCAAAATCCATGGAAACAATGTTGCTATGGCCACTGGCCACATGGCAACTGCTGGCAACAGATACCTGTAATAACCTCTCTCACAGCCAGTTCTTGGTTAAAATTAAAGCGCTCCTAAATTGATCTTCATATATAATCATGCAGCTGTGTAGGATTCCTTAAGAATATCATTTAACATTTAAGTTTCAAACACTTAAACCAAGCCAAAGATTTGCTAACATGTTAGAACTTAAACATATGTGACACAAACTTATAGTTTTCATACAAAGCGAGCTGCTTCAACACTCTCCACTGGGCTTATATCTGCATGCATGGCCAGCGACAGGGCTTTTGTGAGTGTGTTCTGGGAACAGGTTAGTATATGCACGAAAGTGAACAACTTCTGAGAACAGTCGAGTTCACTCTGTTCCTGTCAGTCAAAACAATATTCCATTTCATCTTCGTCAATTTATAAAGCCACCATATTCCTTTCCATTCACTGGCCCCCGTGGAGCATCGGGTCCCCTTCGGCAATTTGAGGCAATTATATTTTAGTTAAATTTGTTATCTGAAATGATTATACGCAATATCAAAGCCGGAAACATATTGTGCGTTTATGCAGACCCCTGAATCCCACACTGCGCCTGCCTACATGTATTTACAGAGGATCTCACGCTGGGACCCACTGTCTGAAACAACAGAGAAGCAGAGAAAAGAGGCAGAGGTTTTAACCATCTATCCTTTGTTGTAGGGGAAAGTTCAGAAACGAAGTCAACCTTCAAATGGCTTTATTCTCTTTCGTCACAGCCAAACATTGACAGTGGGGACTGAAAGGCATAGATAGGGAACACATTATATTTGCACCATCCTTCATATGATTGATCGGGATTCATTAAAAACCCAACATGGTATAAAAGCCTTGATTCAGTATCTGCTGTGTTCATCTTTAACGCAGGGACAGTGGAACATTAAATAATCATTATTCATTTAATGTGTTTTGGGATTTGTACATTTGTTGGTTAGCCTAGAGATTGTAAATGATAGAGATGCTGAACATGCATTTGTTATGAATTATGGTAATGGAGGGGTGCTGGGGAGTGGTCATCTACCCCATGCCCAAGGGTTATGGACATATGACTTGAAAAATAAAATAAAAGCACAGTCCATATCAGGTCCTCAAACATTAATTTTCTCTACAATTGGTTGCTTAGAATCACCAATCAACCTGTGCTGGGGGCATCTAACCTTGGCTAGGGTTAAACCTTCACAAACATACTTTCATGATTCAAGGGACACATTTTAGGTTTCGTAATTCCACTCCCTACAGTCCCTGCTCTTTATTAATACAGATTACCCATTGCATTACTTTACACAAATTCACAATGGAGCATGACAACTTACTATTTATCCTAGAATTTGAAAAGTATATATGTTTTTTGTACGTTTCATTAGAATATTAATACATATGAAAATAATAACATTTTTTTTTCAGCAAAGACTGGAACATAATTGCCATTTCACTTAATTACACATAACTTCATCTATGGACATTAATGTTTGGATTTCTTTCTATGTGTGCATTACTAGGGTTGATGCCGACATCTGGTGAAAATTTCATGTCAATAACTCGATTAGAAATATGTTTTTTGAGAGAAATGTTGACGTGTTCAATACTTTTTTTCCCCGCTGTATATCTGGTGGGTCCTGTAACCATTTGGATGACATTAACAGCAGTAAGTCTACCCTATCGTTCAAGGGGCGAGTCCTACCATGTTTTGGAAGTTAATGCTGGTGGCCAAGAGACAATGGTAAGGTCAACACTAGGAGTCTCATTCTCATCTGAGGAGAATGCCTCATAATCAAGGTCCTCCTCAGGATTATGTTCTGTCTTCAAACCTGTGACAAAATCTGACTGACAGAAAAAGTTTGCTAAAAGGCAATTTTAACTTTGTAAAGCATAAAGAGGGAGAGCCCACAGAGCACAGGGAGAAACAGTTTAGAAAACTTCTGTGCAAGTTTTTATAGCTTTGCACCTCCCCTCACCTTTACACGATGTGATTTATGTTGTCTCCGCTCACAAAAAAAATAAAAACAAAACACAGGACATTTTGGTGTCAAATCAGTCAAGTCTTCAATTAATCAAATATTTCAAATGATAATGCGTATCATAAAATTATAGCGTAATATAGTCACTTTAATTATACCCAAAACAAATATATTCTATTCATAAAATATTTTTATATATAAAGTAAATAAAACAAAATGACCCCACAGAAAACCGATGTGACAAAACGTATAAAGGCCATTGAAAAATAATAACATGGTAATTTTATATTTACCAAGTTTACCCCATTAAATTGGAAATAGTAATTCAATCTGAAGCAAAAAAAAAAAAAAAAAAAACACACACACACGTACATCTACATACATTAAACACTGAATGGGGTCATATTGACCCCAAGGATAATATGAGGGTTAATATGAGTCATTTTTTCAATGAGGAGTCAATTACTTACTCTTATATTTTCTTACATTGTTTACATATTTTAAAACATGTCTGGTTGTGTGTTCTAAGTCAAGCTACCTTTGTGGAAGAAGTACCTATTAAAAGACATTAAACTTCTGCAGGAGTGTGCTTTTCCAAGCATCGCATCAGTATAAAGACAATAGCTCTGATGATGATGATGGTTCAGACTGAAGACAATGGAACTATGATCACTGTAATGATACTTGGTTCGAAATAGAAAATGCAAAACAAGTCAATTACTGCTTTGCTTTCAGGAGTATCAGTCATTATAATTCCAGCTATGGGAGAATACTGTTCTTTTCATGTATTCCTCGCTGCGGACCATGGTGTGTTTCCATTGCGGCATCATATCATTTTGTAGGCTATGCTGTGTGTCAAATTTAAGGATTAGGGTTAAGGTTAGGGTAAGACTGTAGTTAGGGCAATAAATCATTGTGCCTATATTGTTTGTATTGTGATGTAGTCAAGCCACAATTACACAAAAGGCTCTTTTCACGTTGAGGTCATTGCTTAAATTTGCAACAAATGTCTTTCATCAACTTAAAAGAATATTAAACATGCTCTTAGTACAAAATTCACTTTAAAATGTTAAAGAAATAACAACATAATTTAGCTGAATGTTGCCAGAGGCACATTTTTCAATCAGCCAAGATTGGCGTGATTTGCAGAAAGCTGCATTTTACCTCCAGTCTTGACAAACATTGTGTCATCGCTGGCCAACTTATTGTTAAACTTATTGCAAAACTAAGTAATTACCTGTCAAAAATACCCTTCAAAGCACACAAAGATTGGCAGAACAATACAAATAAAGAAATGTCTAAAATTGTCATCCTTGAAAGATCTCCTTGAAGCCGTAAAATATATTCTTTCAAAAAAATAAAAACAGGTTGCTTTCCCAACACAGTTTAATTTATTTATTGCAACCAGAGAACCCAGAGCCTGAATAGGAGTATTGGCATGTTTAGACCCGTTTTGGTCACAGAGGGACCAGATTGAATTAAGGACTATAGAAATGTGACTTACACATGTGATAAAGAGTGTTTAAATGTGGAAACAGTAGATTAAAAATAGGTGTTGATTTCCCAGTCCTGAAAATGCAAGGAAGGCAAGAGGATACCAAAGAATTACCAAAATATAGTGTTTTATATGTAAAAAAAATTCATCAAACTACAAATGGTCAGATAATAATAAAAGGCCAAATAAATAATGAACATTTATTAAAATGAAAATGAATAAAAATACAAATCAGCTGACCTACTGAACTGAATACGAAGACTAAAATGTATACTGGCTATTTATAGGCACAAATAAAAACACAAATTCTCCAGCTTCATGAGAATTACCTCAACAAGATACGTTTAAGTATCCCTCAAGTTTAAAGATAAATAAATGAGTCGCGTTTCATAGACACTCTAGTCCACTTTAGGGGGATTTCGGTTCTGAATCACCTTCTGTTGCTGGACAACTCGCCTGATATGCTTATTGTACTCACCAATTGTTCCAAAAAAATTAGGCAAGACCAAATAATTAACTTGTAAATCTGAACTAAAATAACAAAAATAAGCTATGTAGACAATTAGCAAAATATTTAAACTCACAAACACAAATCTCCACACCCCCCCCCCCCATGTAGCAGTGCATGGATATAGTACAATTTGAGCACTTCCTCTTTAACACTTCGAAGTCAGGAACCTTTTTTGCTTCTTTACCATTATGCAATTTTTCATTCCATAATTTCACAACAAACCTGAAATTGTATGGAAAAAATATATATTTTTGTATTAAATTGTAAACTGAAAATTAGTAGAAGTAATGCATTTTCATTATTACTGTTGTAAACATTATTATTTAATGAATATCAATCTCTCTATGTTTTTCTTCAATTTAAAAGTGTTTATTAAAAAGCACACAAGGGAAGGGGTGATTATGGGGTTAATTAAAAGTTAAAATAAAAGTCAATTACCACAGTTTAACAATGTGAGGCTGTCGGACTGGTCATTACACCTGTGCTCAAGCTTTGCTTAAACAAAGAAGTGTTTTAGTTTTTTTTGTTTGGATTGAACATGTCTTTGTATAATTTAAAATAAAGATTCATTCATTCTCTAACCTGCTTATTCCCTTTTTGGGGGTCACATGGGTTTCCAGTGCACATTGGGCGAGAGGCAGTACACACTGGACAGGTTGCCAGTCCATTGCAGGGCAACATTTACACCTATGGGGAATTTAGATTATTAAATTAACCTAACCGTATATTTTTGGGATTGTGGGGGAAAATGGAGTACCCGGAGGAAACCCACGGAAGCACAGGGAGAACATGCAAACTCCCTCCATGAAGGTCACCGGCGAGCCTTGAACCGGCAATCTTCTAACTGGAAGGCCACAGTGCCGCCCAAAATAAAGATTCAACTCAAAGAAATATATATAAGCAGTGAGCGAAAATGGAAATCAACAATAAAGATGTAATTAAATGAAGGATTAAAAATGATAGTGACTTAATGAGATTGAAAATGTCTGAAACCCTAAGTTTCGTAAGTCTTGGATCTGGGATTTACACAAATCTTGAAGTAGTCTCACAGTTGATGAAATGGCCCTAATTAAAAACTAACATTGTGAATTAAAGAGGCAAACGCTTTATTATTAGTGCTACCGTGACATGGCTCAGCTGGCTGTGTTCACTTGCACATGCTTCTGTGGAGCTGGGCGCTTTTAAAACCGTGTCAGCATTTGACAGATTGCAGGGTGATGATGGCACGCTGGGCTTCCCCTGCAGCACCACAGCAGGAAGAGGCATACCAAGGGACACAAGGGCATTGCTCACAGGACAACCAGATATATTGAAAAGCATTGTCATCTCAGTTAAAATGAAGATATTAAAAGGGAGGAATTCTTTATAAAAAAAAAAAATCTGAAATTCTGTCTGCTCTGTCTGGATACCAGTTACTTCTAGTCAGCATAAGATTTTACACAGATATTTACTCATTTTTACATTTTGTGGCTGTCACTTTCACAAGTTTCACACAGTATTTTTTTATCAAAGTATCAACAGAGTATGTATAGTGAGGTAATTAATTTATTAGGTGTCTTTAACAGGTAACAGGGCCTATTTATAGGCATCTGGAGAGCTAAGCAACCTCTTGTAAACAAGATACAAGGCATGTGTCACATCTGTGTGCTGTGAGGGTTTAAAGAGCCTGCAGCTGATCCCTTGTAGAAGTAGTGATTTTAAGTCATCACGAGTGAAAAAACAGACAGTAAATTCAAACTGTTAGGATTAAACATATGCAACTTGACCGCAAGTGATTATACATTAAAATGCCTTAGACACAAAAACTGAATAATTAGTAAAACCATCTAAAAAAACATATGCTAGAGAAGGAAGCTGTGTCAGTCATATGCGGGTTTATGTACATTATGTGCATGTACAATATATTCAGAATGATGGACAGGTTCACAGGGAGGAGCAGGTTGCTGAAGGAGTTGATAAAGGCAGCAGTAGAGGAACGAGGAGTAGATTGAGGCACTGGATTGAGGCGTATACGTGCCAGGAACGTAAGGTGAGTCAGGTAAAGTGAACAGTAGATCTGGAGGATCGTGAAATGAGGGGCTATAAAGAGTAGTGATGATGAGGTTGGCACAATGATGAGTGGAAAGTAAACAAGGCAATAGGGCACAGGTGTGGCGGTAATTGGAGTGCAACAGGGAAATAATAGAGGGTGACAAACACAGTTATGAGACCTTCATATGCCATTACCCCACTGAAGTCTTGGCCAATCAGACATTCTTTTCCGGTCCCAATAAAAAGCAGAGACTGCAACAATTAACAAAAACAAACTATCCATTTATTCCTGAATTAGCTAGAACCTCTTTAGTATACATTTCTTGTTATGTTTTCATTTTGAGAGGAAATTGTTTGGTAGCAGTTGCTGTTTCAAGCCCAAATTACTTGTCCTTGCATTCAGAAGCTTGGACAGTGAACAGCATTCACTCTTGCGATTATATTCAAGAAACAACTCTTGAAATTTTATCTATTATGTCTGATGTATGGTATACTTGGTCGATGTATACCACATTGCTCACTAATTTTTGCACAATCTACAAGAAAGTTTGTCTTGTAAAAAAACAGCAAAAAAGAAAAAAAAAATAATATTTCTATCTGTCAATTTTACATTTTAATTTGAATTGAAAGGTCCAAAGTTTAGCTATAGTATAAAAAATGTCACTCATAACAGCCTTTTTAGCTATTAACAAAATCAATAAATAACAGTTACTCCAGTGAAATGGCAACAATTTTGCTTGTGTTGGCTAAACCCATCTCTTCGTAGATTACAAGACATCTAATCTAACTTTAAGAATATTAACCACTTGTGAACAGTTATAACACAAAGTTATACCATGAAACTACTTCTGAAACAATGGCATACTTCTCTCTGAAATGTCTACAGAGAGGGTAACACATTGATCATGGAGTTTGAGACACAAAACGCATCTTCGCTCTCATTGAAATGGAGTGCTATGCATATGTTACAATAAATTAGTCCCCCGCCTGCCACTGAGCAAGAAAAAGATCTGTTTTTTCCATTGGACTCCACTGGCCCAGCTAGGAACAATCGTCCTTACTGTGAGTGAACCATAGATGCACAGAGCTGCAGCTGGGACACAGTGGCTTCTTTCCCTGAGCCCAGCTGTACTTCAGAGTGCATTAACTCCCTCGCTATTTATTACAGCACATCTGCCCAGTTGAAAGTGAAGCTCTGAGTTGCCGAGCGTCTCCAAGGTTACAGCTATTCCCGCTAAGCCTCTTACATATGCTGGAGAGTAATAGGAATGGCTTTGCTCTTTCTATGGAAGTTACTGTTGAAATGTCTACAGAAGTTGTTATGGAAATGTTTTGGGGAAGGGTTGGTTGGGGGTTTGTTCAGTCCCAGACGGGTGCCACCGTAACAGGTTTTGGTCATGCTAGCATAGCTTCTGTTGAATGGAAGTGAGGCAAAATAGCATTTGAGAATTTAAGAGTTAGAAAGAATCAAACTATTCATTCACGGCCAGATGCACTCACACATGCTCGCATATGCACGGCTGCATTCCCCAAGTGCAACAGACCATCACACTCTCCAACAAACTGACAAGCTCTAGCGTACATGTGTAAATAGAGGTGCATATAAAACAAGCAGGGGTAGGACAAATTCACAAGAGGCTACAAACAGAACACAAACTGTAACACACAGACAGAATGGACATTCCTCTTATACATTTCTTTTCTTACTAGAATAATAAACAGGAGGACTCTGGGGATACCCGACACGATGTCAGTCTCTCATGAAAAACACTGGAAAAATAATCTGGTCGACATACAATATATATGAATGTCATGTTCAGCGAAACGTATTGCTTTGCATTCAACTGTTTTATACGTACATCTGCCATAGAGCTCCAACACCTATTCCCTTTTATTCATAATGTTAGAAGTAGAGGCTGCTGAGTTGATTATGATCATTACAGAAGGAACAATTAAATAGAAATAGACAGCAAGAACTCTACGTGACAGTGGAATTTCCTAAATACTGAAAGTAATACAATTTTTTATTGCACCGTTATGATGTTCTTTAGATTAGAATACGCAAAGCATAAAATTAAACAATGATGTCACTAAGTTGCCAGAAGAAACAGCCAAAATGATCCCAAAAAGATTTGATGTCTCTTATTTTACTGGAGTTGTAAAAAGGTCTAAACATTTCTTAAACAGTTGTAATAGTATTTGCATGTTTTTTTAATTATTTCAGTCCTTCATCTTCTTTACATGCTTGTTCACTTTCAGGGGTTCTGCTGGTGCATCTCTAGCACACTTCGGGCTAGGGGCAGTGGTACACCCTGGACAGGTCACAAGTCCATCACTGGGGCAACACACATTCACTACGAAGAGGAATTTACAGTTACTTAACCTGACTTGTTTTTGGGACTTTGTTTATAAACAGCAAGTGTAATGGCGGCAGAAGCAGAGACTGTGTTGCTGTTTATTCCGCTATTGTTCCTTACTGCATGTACAGAATTACACGTGCATGTTTACTACTGTATCACTGAACAGAGGTACTTGTGTTTGTGCACATGCAGTGCTGAATAATAATGTTAAATAATTTTTGTTTGTTTGAGTATGTGTAGAAAAAAAGGGTATGTGTGGACTTGGCCTAAGATGACACATTGCTACCCACTACGCTACCGTGCCACCTATTTTAAAACCTACTTTAAATCTATAAATTAAATCTGAATGTACTGTGAATGTATAGAGTTCAGTATGGAATTGCATCAGGAATCACATCAGGAGAGTGACCCCAAAAATATTTGAGATTCTGACTTTAATCCCTGAATCCCGACCCAACTGAGCTGTTTTTGGATGCTGGATATTTGTAAAAATATCCATGTCGAAAGACAAATTATTGGCATGAATCAAGCAGAGAAAACATCTAAGGGGATGCAGAAACTGCTATAATTGGGATAAGAAGTATCAAACCCATTATTAAAATTGTAAGTATAATGCTGAATGATCGCTGAATGAACAGCTGTTTAGTGTTAAAAAATACTAAAAAGCCTTCAGTTTGTTAGGGAGTAATGAAAGATGGTCATGTGGTCTGCTGAGTCCAGATTTACATGTTCTAGAGTGATTGATGCACCGGAATAAGAGGAGAGGAAGATGAAGTAATGCCTGGTGGGGCAGAACTATGATCTGGGTTGTTGTCTGCTGTAGTTGGTAAGGTCTAGGTTCAGCAACAGTATGTGCCCAAAGAATGAGGTCCAAATGTACTGCATGACGAGGTTATTCTCTCTTTTTTTCTTCCCTGATGGCACTGGGATATTTCAAAATGAAAATACCAGGATTCATTTAAATAAATTTCTGCAGTGTCCAGACCAGATTGAGCATCTTTGGAATGTACTCGAGAGGGATTTGCGCAGTGGTCAGATTGCTTGCAATAGTGAATGGAAAAAAAGTGACATTGCAGAAGATTATTGAAACATTGCCACGACAAATGCATGCCATAATCAAAGCTTAAAGGTGGTCTGTGATTATTTTTTTTGGTTTGGGGGGGAAGGGAATGGGACCAAATCTTTGACTGGCATCTGAATTATGGCTCATAGCTAAAGATAAAGTTCTGTTTTATTGTCACATTTAATGAACATTCGCTAGAGGACCAAAAGAGACACTTGTAATTTCTCCCATTAATGTGATGAAAAATGTTTTAACCATTTTCTCAGGTCACTTCCCAAGCTGAAGGCATTATAATTACTCAGATCAAGTAAAGTTCAAACATCATAACCAATGGTTCTAATTAATGCTTTAATTAAAGGATTTGCTTTGGGTTCACCGTATCTCCACTTTGTAGAGACCAGAGAAATGTCTCTTACAGGGATAAAAAAAATTGTCAGAGCTGTGCCACTTATCTTTAAACAGAAATGTTCTATGCTGTTAAATTTACAAATTTTGTAAGATAAAAAATATGTTTAATAAAAGGATGAATGTAAGAAGCTGTGACCTTCAGACTTTTACCTTCAGCATTTAAGAAATGATGCTGTTTACCTCAGAAACATAATTTATTAAAGATTCCACAGAGTAAAAACCTCTGCAGTCAATGTATTTTGTTTAGCCATCCTCTTGTTATTTTAAATGTATTCCAATTCTACCTTTGAAAGCCTAGATAGACAATAATAATAAGTAAATGGCTAAAGTTTGTGCACAAACTTTGATGTTGGCTTGTAAAAATGTCAAAATGAAAAGGTTGCCAAAGAAGAAATCTTGGTTGGAATGCAAAAATCAGTGACATCATACAAAGTCCTCCATGTCAATATGAACGATATTAACCAATCCCATGTCTCAATGATTTTCCTTAGCTGATACAGTGATATGGAAAATGGTTGCTATGGTAAACAGGTTGCTATGGATGGTACAGTAACATAAACCATATAGCCATTCCCTTTGGCACAATATGTTATGTAAACCAACCACTGTGTCTATCATTTAACAAAGCTGAGATAAAGGCTCAGAAAATTGAGAAATTTGATTACCAGTTGACCAACATTACCTGTTGGAGCTAGAGTGCTACACTTGGCACTGGTATCAACGTAAACCTAAGCAATTGAAAAAAAAAATGTAAGAAAAATTCTCTGTAATGGTTTTAGCCCTTCTAAAGCCTGGGGGTCAAGTTCTTTCACACAGTAGTTAGTACGTTCTTGCACAAACCGATATTCTGTGTTCAGTTTGAAGTTTCATTTAGGTTCTCAGTTTGAGGCATGTCGTGCTGCCCATGACTGTAGCTACTAGGAACACACAGATGTCTTATAAGCATTACTTTGTTGATTACAGTGGAAGTATTTTTTTTTCGGAACATACGGTAAACAAATAATACTTTTTTTTAGAATCTCATTCAAACCTCAATGATCCGTTTACTTCAAAGATTAAATTGCTTATAAAGGTGTAGTTAATAAAATCTGTATTTGACTGTACAAAAGCTGTACTTTCCTTTTGACATCAGTGCTTTGGATATTGATTGGTTGGAATACTGGTATTAATTGGGAGAATCAAAATAATTAATGGTAATGATGTTTGAAAATTAATTTTAACAGCTAAAAATAATTTAAGGAGGATTTTTTTTCTCTCTGTGCTATATTCTGCATCATACTGGACATGCTCTACACACTCTCCAGGCTACTCAGTTGCTCATTGGTGTTTGCTCAACAAGTCCAGATGTGTTTTGTGGACCCGAGGAAGGTATTTGACTGTGTCCTTCTACTCATTGGCTTGGGTGCATGGACTCTTTACTTGGCCAATCAGGTTTGGGTTAAAGTTTGTGCTTATTCCCATAGAGAGTGAGGAGTGCTGCCACGCTCACCGGGAGGAGCTTTCAGTTGAGGTGGGTTGACCACCTTTTCTGAAGACCCCTGGTAGACTTCTCATAGAAGTGTTCCAGGCTTGACCACCCTGGTGAAAAACCTAGGACATTCTGGAGAGACTACAGTAGAGAATGCTGTGGTTCCCTGATTAGAATCTATTTTTTTGACCCTATATGAAGTCAATGGAAGATTTTCAAGTGATTCTCAGTGATTTTCCAGAATATATTTAGTGGTACTAGTATAAAATATATAGCAACCAGAGTCAGGAAAGTTTGGATTTCTTGGCAAAGTTTTGTGACTGTAGCTTGAGTAGCTTAGGTTTTACGACCCAATATAATTGACCATAAATATTTCCCATTGAAAAAAAAAGACAACTGAGGAGTTCAAAAGTGTCTATTTCCATAAACAAACTTGCTCAAACAAGTAAAGAAAGTGTGAGTAACAATAATTTAAAACAGTTTATCTGGATAAAACGAGGAGGATACTAACTTTCAACTTTCAATGATCCTGAGTCTGCAGAGAACACAAACAGCATACACTGCATTGGCCACATGCGATTCAGGAGCAATTCTTCCTGACTGCAGCTCTCAGGGGACCCAGGGGCTCCAGGTTTATTGATGATTTAACCGCAGTGTTAAAGGTGAGCTAATCTTTAACCTCAGCTCAGTCTGTCTTTATGTGCTGAGTCCAGCGGTTTCCATCACACTTTCGTCTAAGCCAAAAAAACAGGTACCACTATAACAGATAGGAACTTTTTAAATATGATAGTCTCCAAAAGCATAAAACTTAAACAAAGATAAAAAAAAAAAAACAACTATAAATATCCCAACAGTATCTGGAGCTCGCCAGTGCTGGGAATCTTTCCAGAATTGATTCAGGAGTAATGCCAACAGTGCTCGGACTGCATTCACGTGAGAACTGCTGAGGATAGGCTGCATCTCTCTCTCTCTCTCTCTCTCTCTCTCTCTCTCTCTCTCATTCAAACAAACACTTCATGCCGGTGTGAAATGTGTGCACATTTCTTGTGTCTTAGCTCATTTTTGTACACAAAATCTAATAATTGGTCTCCTGGGAGACCCCCAGTGCTGTACGTTAAGAAACATTAAGGCTTAATAAATACGCAAATTCAAACTCAGTTGAAAAATTTGCATTCAAACACAAGCTCATTATGGTTTAACATTGCTCTCTTCATAGCATAACGCCATACTGTACCACACTGGAAACTGCTGTCAGGAGAGCTTCTTTTTAATTATCTCAGGGACATCTCAAACCTTGCTCTAAAATCAATCACGACAGCCAACATCTTCTATTTTTACATTCCACCCTCTGCTTTCATTGCTCAGGGAACAGCATATTATCTTACTCTTAAATCTCTTAGAAAGAAGACAAAGAAATAGAAGAGGGTGAGAAGGAGTTGAAAGTAGGAGAGATAGAGAAGATGCAGAGCCTCGCAGAAAAGGACACCTTTCGAAAAGCAAAGCTGCGTCTTTTACTTAAAGAACCACGACAGCTGAGGATTTCACTTATAGGTATGACATTGAAAGTCAAAGCTGGGGTCAACAGCGGCAGCAGGAAATGGAATGCAACCCAAAGCTCTTATGTGCACGCAGCTTCATTTATTTATGAGGTTATGGGGAAATCCAGGCTTTTACTGTCATTAGAGAGCCGCTGTGTTGACGGTTACTGCTGCGTAAGGTTGTAATTCATTGGCGGGCAGATTCCATAGCTTCAACAACAACAGCAACAGAGTAATGTTTAAAATGTATGCACTTCATCTATTTGCTGGAATCTGGGAGCCAACATTGTCCCTGATTTGGTTTAACAAAGCTCAGTCTGAATCTAAACCCATCTGCTATTCAAGGTCAAAGTAGTACTTTAGAAATAAAGCGCCTTGACTTTTGAAACACAGTGTATCTGGGCTTTTACCAATATCAAGTTCTTCAAAAAAAAAAAGCTGCACGATTGTATTAACTGGGACAAGAGAAATCAACCTTGGAAAGCCTGCCTTTCTGTACTGGCTCCCTGTGAGTTTTGCAACAATTTTAATGTAGAAATTTAAAATTTATTATTTATTTTCGGGGCCTTGAATTCGCGAATCAACTTTTTTGATGCTTTTTAATCGTCTTGATCACATAATTTTGGGCGAAAGGTTTTCTTGGTGGTCCGTAGTACCAAACCAGATTTGTATTCCCTTCATGTGAGGTGAAAGAGTGTCCCAATTGCTTTTTGAATGAAGATGAATTGTTAAAATCATTCTGAAGGATTTCTACACTTCAAAACAAGGGGTAAGACGACAGTCAGAGCAGAGTTTCATGTTCGATTTCTTGTATAATCCATATACAGGTCAATAAAAAAAATTGCAAACAGTACTTTTTACACAATAGACTTAACTCTTAGAAGTCCAGGCCTTTTTAAGTGTTTTTCAATACTTTACAATTTGCTCTAACAAATAAATCGTTAAAACTTTCTTTGTGGCAATGCTTGATATTTTTTTAGTAAAATCCAAGCTTTTTTTTTTTTTTTTTTTTTACAATATTTTTTTTCATTACATCAAACAATAATTCCACAATAAACCTGTAATTATACACACAAACATGCACGCAAGCACACACACACGCACGCACGCGCACACACGCATATATATATGCGTACCCACATACCCAGAGTATATAAGCAAATGAAAGTGTATTTAATTCTACTGAAATATGAAAAAAAAAATCAGTTCTGAAGGGATAAAACGTCCATTTAATAAAAATGCTTGGTTTCTCTGGGACTCAAAGCCATGACCTTGGCATTACTGGAGCCAAGCTCTACAAATTGAGCCACAGGACAGCTTGTAGACACCCCTCCACTGACACTGAGTAACAATCTTTATGTCAATCCCATCATGCATTGGTCCACTATGATACAGTGATTGCTCTTTCTTCGGTTTGTCTGCAGTAGAGTCTGCCGGTTTAGAGCAGTTTTCAGCCCCACCTGTCTGACGCCCTCTGGCTGTTGGAAGCCGCAAATCCACTGGGGCCAATTATCACCAACTACTGTCACATCTCTTGCGCACGTACACATGCACACACTGGAACTCACACTCTCATGTATCTTTATTTGTGTAGACTTTTCATCAACAAAACATTCATCTGAATATTTCATTCATCTTCTAGAGTACATCTGCTTGATGTTGGTGAAAGGGAGAGGCCCAAACACTCACCATTTAAACGTACTCCTGAATTAAACAGTCGTTTAAAAATCTAGCATTAGGGTCCCTTAGTGAAACTAAACTAAAAACCTGAAAAACCTAACTATTAAACATCCTTGCAAGGTAAAAAACAACCATGTTTTTAAAATACATCCTTTGTATAATAAAGTGCCTTGACTTTTGAATAAAACTGAAAAATCATATGTACATAGGTATTCACAGCCTTTTCCATGAAGCTCTAAATTGAGTTCAGGTACATTCTGTTTCCACTGATCATTCTTGATATGTCCCAGCAGCTTAATTGGAGTTCAGCTGTGATAAATTCAGTTTATTGAACATGATTTGAAAAGGCAAACACCTGTCTATATAAGATCGTGGGTTTGACAGTGCATGTCAAAGCACAAACCAAGTATGAAGACAAAGGAATTGTCTCTAGACCTCTGAGACAGGATTGTCTTGAGGCACAAGGCTGGGGAAGGTTACAGAAAAATTTCTGCTTCTCTGAAAGTTCCAATGAGAACAGTGGCCTCCATCATTTGGAACCACCAGGGCTCTTCCTAGAGCTGGCCGGCCATCTAAGCTGAGTGATCGGGGGAGAAGTCAGGGAGGTGATCAATAACCCGAGGGTCACTCAGTCTGAGCTCCAGCATTCTTCTGTGGAGAGAGTAGAACCTTACAGAAGGACAACCATCTGTGCAGCAATCCACCAATCAGGCCTGAACGGTAGAGTGGCCAGACGGAAGCCACTCCTTAGTAAAGGGCACATAGCAGCCAGCCTAAAACTCTTTGGAGTGAATGCTAGGCATTACGTTTGGAGAAAACCAGGCACCGCTCATCACCAGGCTAATACCATCCCTACAGTGAAGCATGGTGGTGGCAGCATTGTGCTGTGGGGATGTTTTTCAGCAGCAGGAACTGGAAGACTAGTCAGGATAGAGGGAAAGATGAATGCAGCAATGTACAGTGCTCTTGACCTCAGACTGTGGCGAGGGTCCATGTTCCAGCAGGATAATCAGAATAATTCTATTTTAGAATATTTTAAAACCATTCACTATAAAGGTGTCACTTTTAGAACATTCATCAGACTCATTCTATTTTAGAATGTTTTAACGCTAATCTGAATGGTGTCACTATTAGAATCTTCATCAGATTCACTGTAATTTAGAATGTTTTGAAGGAACTTGGAATCAAGGTGTCATTTTAAGAATGTTCATCAGACTCATTCAATTTTAGAATGTTATAAAGCTAATCAGTGTCAATTTTAGAATGTTCATCAGACTCATTTTATTTTAGAATGTTCTAAAGCTAATCAGACACATGACATCAGTTTTAGAATTTTCATCAGACTCGTTCTATTTTAGAATGTTTTAGAATGAATCAGTCAAGGTGTCACTTTTAGAACGTTCATCAGACACATGATGTCAGTTTTAGAATGTTCATCAGATTCTAATTTTGAATGTTTTAAAGAAATTTGGAATAGAGGTGTCACTTTTAGATTGTTCATTAGACTCGTTCTATTTTAGAATGTTTTAAAGCTAATCAGAATGAAGGTGTCACTTTTAGAATGTTCATCAGACTTGTTCTATATCCATTCAGAAAGAAGGGGTCAGTTTTAGAATGTTAATCAGACTCATTTTAATTGGAATTTTTGAAAGCCACTCAGAATGAAAGTCTCAGTTTTAGAATGTTTGTTCACTGCTGTGGCTGTGCACTTGGATGGATGAAATGCATAGCACAAATTCTTAGTCGGATCACTCCATACCTGCTCTTGTTATCAACTTTGACTTTTATTCTCAGATTTAGAATGTTCATCAGACTTTACATCAGACAGAATTAATGGTGTTCTCAATTCTGAGAAAAACAGAAATACAAATGATTGGCTCAAAATTTATTCTGCAGCTAATATACCGCAAAAATCATTAAGCATCTAAAGAAGAACTGGAAATCCTTCTCATATCATCGAGTGTCACAGTTTATATGAAGAGACAGAATTATCTGATTATGTTATTAAAATGCCTATGCTCAACCTCTCTGTTGAGCAAAAGTACTAAAATACGAACAGGTAAAACGTAATTGAAATGTAAATGTACTCTGGTAAATACCTGATTGTTTTTTTAATCAAATGGACCATCACATATCTTCACGTTAATAAAGACAAGATATCCCAAATGATTTGATTTCGAGTCTTCATGACAGTCAAAACCCGAACAGATAAACACATGTGCAAAGAACTAGTGTGTTTGCATGTAATCAGTCAAGGTCAGAGCTGCTCATAATGTAGAGTGAATATGTACAGCATTTTTATTTCATCAGCCTTCTGTCACTCAGCTCAAGGTCTACGCAATTGAGAGAGAAAATTAATGTGCTATCAAACAAAACTGGAAGGACGCAGCCTCCCCTAGACTTCTTCGCTCTTCCCACACACTGACAAATACACATAATGGAGATCGTTTCTAGGTTTAAGTACAAAATGCCATTACTTTTGTACCACTTCACTTAGAGTTCCAGCGGTTATTACATTTGTTTTTATGTCAGTGGTCTGTGCTCAACAAGACACCAAAGTGAAGTGGTAAATCGACTTGACTTTGATTTTAGCTGTGATATCACCAGCTTGCTGAAACATCCACTCTACGTCTTCCTCGTCTTCTCTCATGGGATATGTGGCAGGAGCCAGAAGCGCTTCAGTAGCTTCACACATGGCCCTGGGCTGGATGTTTAACAAGCTACTGCGCATTTATTCACTGCAAATGCTTGTGGGCCAATGCATCCTAAATTGAAACCAACAGAAATGTTTCATAGTTTTCCTAAACATATTATGAATTTCATACTCACAGTAAACAATATAAAATATGTTGCTTATAACTCTCACTTTAACAACCAATATAGCTAGCATTGATTACACAAGTTTCAAAATACGCACAGCGTTTCCAACGACACACTGATATTTGTCCTGGATTGGGTTATTTCCTTCATCCAAAACCTGTTTGTTTTAAGAGCAAATAGAATTGGCATGGAGAAGCTGTGATCCATGTTGATTTGCAAGACACAGCTATGTGCTCCTACAATACTGGTGCCATAAGTGCCATCTAGTGGTGAAAAGAAGGGATAACTTGTGAAGTAAAAGACCTGTGATATGGCCAGTGGTTTTCAAAGTTCTGGCACAAAAAAAAGAATAAAATTGTTGGAACAGTGTACTTTTTTTTTGTTTTTTAGGTAATTTTCACTTTATTTTTGCTTTTTGGGGATTTATTCGTTTTTATTTTGTCTCAACGCTCAACAAAAAAAATACAAAACAATACAATTTAATACTCGGAATATGCATTGATGTGTAATGTAATGAGAAAAAAAAAGTCACAAAAAAATATTTTAAATGTATTTATTACAGCAAATTTTAAATTAGCAAAAATAACCCAAAATAGCCCTGACTTCTAAGGTTTAATAATGAAAGCTGTAATAATATAATAGTAATATGAATACAGCTTTTCATGCTAATTCTCCAACATTTATACAAATTTGTGGATAGCTGTATATTCATTCATTGATGTAAAGTAACTCCAAACTGCATTTATGACAATTTTTACCATTTATTTATGCTCCTGAGCACCTCAACATTCCTGCACTTGGGGTCACAGCCCACCATTTGCAAACCACTGATGTAGAAAAGCTGGAAAAGGGTGGACTAGAATTTGCAAAGATGAAGGACAAGAAAAACAGCTTAACACATTTACATACAAAGAGTTCTTGACTAGCTTAGCAGTGCCCGCAGGGTAAACACATGCACTTAGAGGACAGAGCACACATCCATAAACACACAAACACAAACCAGCACACGCACACATAGAGCAAACGCACTTTCCCATCTAGACATCTCATTCGCTGAAGACTCTTCAAAGCCTCATTATATGAAGAACGTGTTTACGTGTCCCTCGAGTCAAGGGCATTAAACATTCAACTCACAGAAACAGTAAAGAGCAGTTACCCCCTCTGCGCCAACCCTCAACACACTCACAAAATCAACCCAGTGAAATCGTACATGTGCCGCCAGCCTCCCGTCTGCTTCGCTCTCTTTCTGTACCTTGTTGTCTCTCTATGACACTCCAGGCGTAACCCCAATCCCATCACCCTTCGTTTTTTGTCACTGGAGTATTAATCATTCATAACAATCTCTGAACACTAGTTATGATCTGTCTTCTGTCATAATGCACCCTGACAAGATCAGCCAAGAGACTAAATTACAGTACTTCGTCTACAGCGTCTTGCCTTAGGGAAGGAAAAAAAAAGCATGGGCCGGCTAAGACGTAGATCTAGAGATTTATCTCTGTTTTAACTCAGGCATGCATCTCTCTCTCTCTTTTTTTTCTGTGTCTCTCCTTTTATACGTTTCTCTTCCCAGGCTCTGGCTTGCTCTTATTCTAAACCAGTGAATGTCTCATCCATCACTGTCATATTTGCTGTCTCTTTCGGCTCTTACGAATTCACTGGTGCTCGGAAAAATCCTCACTTTATATCATTGTAACAAATGGACATAGGTTCAAATATGGTGAAGCAATTATATCTGTGTTTCAATTTGTTTGCTTATTAATTTATTAAAAATGACAAGACATGAAATAAATTTGTGCATTTGGTCACATTATTACAGATTCAAATAGACCATGGTTTGAAAAAAAAAGTTTAGACAAACAATTAAGTTCTTCAGATGAACTCAGAAAAAAAGTTGACATAATTGGCATTTTCAAGTATCGTTTCTACCTCCCTTTAAACCAAGTTGTCAACATTTATGTAAATAGCTTCAGTATGAAAACAAAAAATACAATGAGAGACTTTGGCTAATTTATATTTAGCACATCCATACACATACAATCGATGCAAGAGTTTTAAGTCTCTCTGAAGTTCTCCTAAAAGACAATCAATTAAGAGTGTTTTTGACATAGCACCTAATATTTATTCCCACAAAACAAAAAAATATATGTTTAAGAGTGGCATAAAATGTGGTCCAAAATGTCTCTTTTTAAAAAAAACATCAACCTCAGTCAACAGTCAGTTTATAAAAATGTAAATAATAATGTTGAAAGTAAATGTTTAATGTTGAAATAACTGTGGACAATTATTGAATGCTGTTAATGTATGGCAATCAGGAAAATTGTGGACCCTTTTTGCAGCTTTTTAGGAAAGGTCTGGTATTATTACAATTGTATTTTCAGTTTTTTAAATGGTTGGATTTCCTATTGAAATCAATGGGAGATAAAGTTTTGCAACAGCTCCTAGTTTTTTTTTTCCCAACCTCTTTGCTGCTAGAGATGCTACTCAACAATAATAACAATATTTTATTTAGAATTTGGATCAGTTGCTGTGATTTAGCTTATATATTATAGGTCTAAACCAACGCATTGAATAAATAAATGCTAAATCTCACCACAAATGCTGCATGTCACATATAATGATGACAAATAATTCACTGGAGTTGTTTATTTTTGAACATTAATCAAAAGACAAGCTCTCCAAGGGAATGTCTCAGAAAAATCCACGTTTCAATTCTTTCTTGTGTGTACATTCTGCCTTGATGTTTCATTTGATGCCTTCATTTACGGTACATCAGTATAACCTTTATTATAATTTCGAGTTTAAGAATTGAAAAGTGAGATCGTTTCAGTAAAAAAAAATAAAATAAAAAAAAAGTGTTAATGGTGAAGTGGACCAGAATTTGTCCATGAAAACATTTGAACATCGCAATTTCCTACTTTGAAACATGCAAATGTTTCGAGCACATTGAACTTAGCAAACTGCTTCTGAGACTTTGTTACAACAATCAAACAAAATCGGCCTCAATTCCAGAGAAACACACAAAAGTTTCCAAGGGCCATGATACACAGGATGTTCAGGATTACATACACTGAACATTATTTAGTACAAATGTTTTATTTATTGCCTGTTACATTTAATTGTGGGTAAAACCAGGAAATTTCAATCTTTTGTTTGCAATTTCCTGTTTGAAAGGAGATTTTGTGATGCATGTTTGTCCTATACAGCTTCAATGACTCAACACTTTTTGATTATTCATGAGTCTCTTTTATCCTATGAGAATATGCAGTGTATTAATAATTAATGACAGCAATCTCTTAACACGTCAGGTCAAGTTGCAAGACCGTGCAGTAGTTTGGAATACAGAATGGTTCACAAATGTTTATTTCCATGGTGCTGAGGTGATACATGGCTTTCCCCTGGTCAGAGCTAAACTCTGGAATTTGTAGCAAGCATTTTCCTTGAGAAAACTATGAGAACTGTGTAGAAGAGAGTTCTAGACTTTGATCACCCGGAAGATACAGCACTCTATTTTTCGCCCAGAGATACGTATTAATTAATTATGTGACTGATGCCTTTTATGTTTGGATCCTCTTTCTGAGCAGCTCGCTGACCTTACGAACACACCTGAGACAAAAGGTAGTCTAAAGGTACAAAAAGAAAATTATAATGGCATAAAAAGAAGTTAGCAAAAACGTACAGACCTTAGCTATGAGCATTTCACACAACCATCTGACCTGCCATAAGCTCAGTGAGCTGTTTCTATATCACATTGATTCAAAACAAGCATCTGAGACCACAGGGACTCCCTTGACAAGAGCAGACATGAGAGAGATGGAGGAGTGTGAGAAAGAGACACAGCAGAGACAACACAATGAACTCAAATATTCTGCTTATAAAAATCTAGAACGTAGCTCCACTGAAGAATTCGAGCTTATATAATAGTATTGAAAAACCCACAAACTTAGAGCCACATTATCAGTGTCCAACCAAACCACAGGAGCAATTCCAGTGAGAAAACTGAGGTAAACTTTAACAAGCCAATGCTAATACACTCCGCACAGTATGGACTAATCAATTATGTTTTACGTTTATTTATTTATATATTTTTGGCACAAATTCCTTTACGAGTACCTGACTAAATAGCATTTCTGACGCTCGCTGAATGACTTCACATCTGTGTGGCCACATGAAGCAGTAATGCAAAATTGCTTTCTAACTTAATCCTATTATCCCGTCTTCTTTCAAAGTCCAGCTCCATCATCTGGCAGGTGGAGCTCTCCAGAATGAAATGTTCAATGACCAGAGTGATTTATTTTGTTCATAAATAGATTTTTTTATCCCTCTGAAGCTAGTAAATGGCTCACTGGATTGGGATAATACAGATAAATCTCCCGTATATTTGAGTTAGTAATGCACATATATATTTTCTTATTTGAGCTCCGCAAATGCTTGTTCGAGATAACGTATTTGTTATATGCTGTTTAATGGATTTACTTTTGATATCACTAGATTGAGCTTCGTCTCTGCTGGCTGAAGGTGTTCTTGACACCCAGCGACCTTTTCGGAACACTGTCAATCCTTTCAAAAGAATAGAGATATACGTGAGCATGCGGTTCAAATCGATATCTCAGATCCCAGCAGTTCAGTCGTACAGTGTGTGATGTCTCATCTCCAGCATCACAGCAGTAAATCTTTCAAGCATCAAACAACATCTTCCACTGAGAATGACTTCTACTTTAAAGGTCAACATCTGACAACAAACAAATAAACATTTACACTTTTAAAAGACCTATTTAAGTGTGCATGGGTATGGCTACATTATTTAACTATTTCTTAATATGACACAAATTTCAGTCCGTTGATGGAAATATATATCGTCTTATGCAATACTTTTTGTACTTTGAATACAATATAAATGTATTATATTCCTTTTTAAATCAACATTATTTCTGTGTAGTCTTTTTCAGGCAATATCAGTTGTTCAGTGACTCAACAATGTTCAGATGTACCATAAAATACAGAACAACTCATTATTTCAGGTTTTTACTTTCATTATTTCATACCAAGGTTTTAAAATTCAAGTTTTTTTTACTTTCCTGTATGCAGCTGGTAGAGCACAGGTTTCGGGTAATGAATGGTTCATTCAAACCCTTTAATTTAACCTTTGGTTCTGGATAAATTCATACATATATTCCTGTATGTGATCTGCGGCTCAACTAGTAGAGCACAGCTTTGTGGATTGAAAGATTGATGGATCAAACCCAGTCTTTGATTTAACCTTTAGTTCTCTTCGTAAGCATGTCTCTTAACTGGAGCCGTTGTGTGTTTTTACATGAACATGCCATAATATTATTTTGGACTTACTTGTAGACTGTCTGAGGTTGTTCCTTTCAGCTCTGATGAGATTCCCAGTACTAAACACACAGCATTACACTCCCACCACCATGTTTCTCTCCAATCTGCAAACATAGGCAACATCTTTTAGCCAAACTTAATTAGTTTAGGACACCATCCCAGTATGAATCACTTTTGTACAGGTTGTCCTTAGCAAACGCCATCAAGCTTAGAGATGTTTCTTCTTCTGAAGTAGAGTCTGAAACCTTGCAGTGCATTCCACTGAAGGGATCTAGTGACTGTCTTCATTGAGACATCAAATCCAGACTTGGCTAAGTCCTTCACTAGTGTCTTGGCAGCTGTTCTTCGACCTCTAGAAACCTCGCACTAGTTTTTTTTTTCCATATTTTTCTTGCTTCGTTTTGTTTTCTACTCTGTTGGCCTGTTTACACATCATAAAATGCTTCTCAGTCCTTGACACTAAAAACTTTGATGTCCATCTTTATGAACTTTAAAAATTATTTCTCCAACCTAATCTCTTGACAGTAAAGTTATTTTAGTGTTTATTTAAAAAAGTTTTTAATATGTATTTAATTTTTGTTAACCAGTCAATTTTAATCCTCACTATATTTTGCCTATTTTAACCATGCTATTGATTAAATATTACAAAAAATAAATTTTCAATAGCAATGCTTCCTCTTCCTGCTGATCATTAGCTGTTGAGGCTGCTGACTGATAGAGTTCTCTAAATGCTCTGCTGTCTCACACTGATAAGCATCCCCTTCTACATTATTGCATGTCTGCAGCTTCATTGATCATCATGGCAGGGGTCTAGTTTGGTCGCCCCACTGGCTTGACACAGTCAAGCTTCAGAAAGCATAGGAATCAAAGTGTGCTGACCTCAGATCAGTCGTTCACCACTAACAGAGAAGAGCAGATTGAAGAGATTTAGCACAGGGCCAGTCCCTCTCCAAACCCGGCCCAAAATAACCTGCAGCAGAAAGACAAAAAGAAGATCAAGAGGGATTCCATGCAGCAGCCGCCTCTCTAAAGCCCCATTAAGAGCAGATCAGAATATAAAGTGTTTCATAAAAGCTCTTTCATAGCTAATCTAAGCATCACATTGAATAAAGACGAAGAGAAGTCAGCAGAGGAAAAAATAAAGATAAAAAATAAGAGTGAGAGTGAAAAGTGAGTGTCAAGGTCAAGGCACTGGACCGAAGAAACAGCAAGAGAGAGAATGGGGGGCTGGGGGTGGAGTGCGAGAGAGAAAGAGAAAGTCTGACATATTGAGCATGAGGGAGTCTGAAGCATACCAAAGCAGCCCTGGAGCATCTCTCTGCTTCTTTAAATACCCCTCCAGCCCTTGGTTAAATATGAACGATAGGATGGGCTTTTAATCTTTAATAGATCATCTTGCTACAATGATGAAACAGGTGCACATTATATTGTTGATATGTACGATTTCTGAAAACACCTAAATGTGTCTTCAGTTCAATCATTCAAAGACGGGAAAACACTGTAAAACACCATTTTAATTCAGTTTAAAATAGGTAAATTGTTGCATTTATATTTATTTGGCAGACGCCTTTATCCAAAGCGTCTTACATTTGAATTAATACTTTTTTTTGTCAGTTCTTGCTTTTCCTGGGATTTAAACCCTTGACCTTTGCGTTGTTAGCGCAAAGCTATGAGAAGAATAACATCAGAGTGATTTTCTTAAGGGTGTTTCTAAGCAAGCCAGAAATGGAGAAGAGGTAAAGAGAGAGCGAAAGAAAAGAAAGAAACAGATAGAAAAAGCAAGAGGGAGAGAAGGAAAAGAGAGAGTGAGAAAAAAGAAAGCATAAAAAGAAAAGACAGATAGATAGCATGAGGAGAGAGAGAGAGAGAGAGCTGGAGGAAAAAAGAGGAGAGAATAAAAAGGAAAAAGTGAAGTAGAAGAGATATGGATGGATTGAAAAGTGAGAAATATGAAGAATGAGATAGAGAAAGAGATAAACAGGGTAAAGAGAAAGGAAAAGGGAAAGACATAGTGAAAGAGAGAGGGAGAAAAAGAGAGGAGCAAGAGTGAAATAGAGAAAACAAGAGCGAAAGAGCGATATAGAGAGAGCAAAACAGTAGAAAGACAGTAAAGAGGATGAGAGAGAATAACCGCTACATAAATAACTCATGATTCAACTATTTTCCTGCAATTGAAATTATAAAACAAAATAAACGAGTTGATAATTTAAAATAATTTAAATGTATACTGATTTTTTATTATTATGATTATTGATTATATATATTGATTACATTTTTTGGGGACCCTTTATAAGCAATTTGATTGGACAGGTGGCAATACCTGTAGAAGAAAAAAATAATAATAAAAATAAAAAAGGCAGGTTCAAGAAAACTAGTGCAGTAAAGGTAAAGACACCTTCACCTAAACTATAAATAATCTCAAGTAAAAGAAAGTATAAATCTACTCACTAAATAACAATTTCTGAGAAAAAAAACTCCTCAATTACAGTAATTTGAGTATTTCTAATTATCTACTTTACACTACAGGTATTTGTTGATTTTGTGTAAATCTCTTTCAAATGCACTGTCAAAAATATGGTTTACTTGTTAAAAAATCTCTCAATAAATGAAGAAGGTGAAACCGTCTTAAAGTGACAGCATTTGTCTAAGGGAAATGACTCCATTCAAAATGGCAAAAAGTGTCTGTATACGCCCCAAATGAAAGATACACAGATGTATTCAATACACAGAGAATTCAATGGTCTGAATAGTAACTCAGTGATGGGTTTCAGTCTCAATCTAATGAAGCATCACATGCTCAGAGCCAGTAGTGCACCGAGTAGCTAGCAGCTAGGAGCTAGCAGGTGAGCCTCCTAGAAATGGATAGAGAGATATAACTCACAGCTGACGGAATAACACACCGTTCCACACTCTCCAGACAGAACAAGACACGGACTGAAATGAAACTATGGATCAGTTAAGGAGGCAGCGTTTACTCTAGTTTACTTTAGTTTGCTGAGAATAGTTTGACCAGGGCGAGAGAGCGAAAGAAAGAGAGTGATGGGTATAAGAAGAGCGTTTGATTAGAACGCAAAGTGCGGCAGGTGCACTCTAATCAGACAGCAGCAGCTGAATCAGATGAGAATTGACACACTCAAAAAAAAAGGCCCTAACTGAATACTGGGTATTCACTTTATTGTTAAACACCATATAAAAAAAATTATGTAAATGAATAGAAGTGTCTAACTTCTACCAAAATATTTTTTTTTTACCCATTCCAGCCTGAACAGGCACCATGCTGGTCACAACAGAGGTCATTCGAAGTTACTTATCTTCTCTCTCTGCATTGACATTTTATCATGTTACAGCCCTCTAAACATGAATAAAATAATTTTAAAAGGTGTTTTTAGAACACAAAGGACTAGTTCTACAACTAAAACCAATACAGAAAATATATGTGGAATATAACAGTGTTTTTTAGGGAGACCGAAAAAATATGTTGAATAATGTTTAAGAAAATGTCTGTCTATTAGATTTCAAATCAAAAATATTTTCACAAATTAAATTTACAAGCAGTGACGCATCTCACGAATATGCACAAGTTCTTTCATCCAATGAAAAGACACTTTCCAGCGATAGTCCTATCAAACTGTGCGAGCAGTCAGCAGGGTCAAAGCTGTCATACTCTACTCCCTTCTCCCAAGTGGCTGTCCGTGGCCCTTTCAGTTGAATTTAAGTTTAACAATTAGATTTTATTTTGACAGACAGTAAACAACTTTGGCCGACGGGTGGAAAACAGGACTTCAGGAAAACAGACACAAGCACTAAGACAGACTGAAAACATGTTGTTTTCCACCACCTCACTCTTTATTCTAATGCTGAAAGGAACTAGCCTTGAGGCCTAAAATAGCAAAGAAACTAAACTTCCTGGAAGTTTCTTGAGAGTCTCAAGATGTTTAGTTCTTCTCAAATATAAGGATGTTTTAGTGAGTGACTGCCGTTTGATTTGAGAAGCGCTTTTTTGTTAACACCCAAGAATCTGTGATGAAGCCTTTTGTATGTACCTCATATTGAACTTAGTTTTACATGAAGAAAAATCTTGTAAGACCACCAACTACAATTTGGACTATCTGGGGACATTGTTATAAATCCTCAAAAGGCAAATGTATTATTGACATAACACCCAATAAAGTGTATTTTGTAACAGATAATACATATGGGAAACCTTATTGGAGATTAATTACTGCATAACATTTAGGTCCTAAAAATATTGCTTTCATGCAACACAGTTACCCCCTCAAAGTCGAATATCAATCAAAAGCCAAAATATTGGTGAAATTTGGTTAAAAATGTTTGATTTAAAGATCAGATGTTAATCTGTTGTGCCCCACAGTCCATGCTTGACAGATATTGACCATATAACAGTTTGTTTTCAGGAAGTAAACTAAAGATGCCTCTTTTAGCAATAGACTGTACCTTTTCATATGAAGTGTTCACATCTGCCTTGTTGAGCCCAATTTAATCTCACTCTCGCTTTTGGAACAGTTCATTTGGGCAGATGAGAAGTGTACAGAGTTGCCTTGTATGTATGTTTACTTCCTGGAGTCTTATGCCTTCATTTGAAAAGCAGTTTTGGAAATATGTCCAATGGTGCATCTGGCTAATGACCAATGTGGATGTTGTTTCGAAAGTTTTAGTTCACTTTCAAATAGTTCTGACCAGAAAAACTAGTATGGTGTGAAAATTGGTGCGATATATCCATTAGTGCCTAGTCTGGACCAAGTTAACCGAGGCAGAGGTGAGAAAGCAGCATAATTTGTCATGTTTGATTAGACTAAAACAAGCACAGTGTGATTTGTTTTAACGAGTGTGAATTCCGCCAGATACGCCGTTTAACGTGTACATGGTAACCAGAAACAGATGATTAGTTACATTACAGAATGGTCATTCTTGTAATGTAAACAATCAAATTGTAGACATATCACAAAGCCTTTAAGGTAAATTTTAAAAGATTAGCATGATTTTTTTGTACTTTACAAGTAAGCTAAACAATGTTTCACTTTTAAATAACACACAAAAAAACTTTTTAAAGTTGCAATAAATCAAAATTTGTCCAGTCTAGCTATTGTGCGCATGACGTCAGTCAAACGTCTTAGCTACGCACTCAATTCTTACCAAGATAGTGATCTCACTTCATGCTTAAAGACTTTTTTTAACCTTTGATAGACGAGAGTGATTCAAAGCCACAATCAGAACAAACGGTTTTCTGTCATTGACATCATTTTCCATCATTGGTTCACACTGATACAACATGTTTACCCTTTGTCAATTGACCCTTAGTTAACTTCAAATTATAGTGGTGCAGTGGGTAGCAATGAGAAGGTTGCTTGCTCGAGACTAGCCAGTGACCGGTGAATTTGCATGTTCTGAGTTTTCCTTGGTTTCACCCGTAATCCCCAAAACATTTGTCAAGTTGACTGAACATTCTAAATTCTCTAAATTGTGTTACCCTGTGATGGACTGGCAACATTTCCAGGGTATACACCAACCTCTCGCTCAAAATGCAAATGATACATGAAGCATCTTAGAAAATGGCAACAGGTGCTCTTGACTGAAGAGTCTAAAATTAAAAAACTTAATAGTTGAAAGCAGTTCATCCAAGTGTTGGAGAGTGGCACAAAATGTTGCAGTACTACCTTGGTGGTGTGATATTGGCCCCAAATATATATACATATATATATATATATATATATATATATA